>OZ023142.1:25651270-25854871 GCA_963675895.2 Styela plicata
AAACGCAAAATAATTGTTTCCGTTCGAGATCGAAATGAGGAGCTTGAGCGTATGAAGCGAACCTGATAACCGCTACGCTGCGGAAAGGGACTTCTAAATCTAACAAAGAAAACGATATCAATGCTTTAATGGATTTACTATCATAGACTTAAGAAGCTTACGAGATTGTTCCCGTCCGGGATCGAACCGGGGACCTTTCGCGTGTGAGGCGAACGTGATAACCGCTACACTACGGAAACCGAATCTCTTTGTGCGATTTCATATTCGAACCAATTGATTAAAGGTTTATCAGATTAGATTTACTAATCGTTCCGTTTTCATCTCAATCACATTAAGCAAGAAAAACGCCATGAATTGAGAGACAAGAATAGATTTAGTCCTAATAGGCAAGGCAGTATGACTGCAAAACAAACCAAATGTTTCCGCCCGGGCTCGAACCGGGGACCTTTCGCGTGTGAGGCGAACGTGATAACCGCTACACTACGGAAACCGAATCTCTCTGAGCGATTTCATATTCGAACCAATTGATTAAAGGTTTATCAGATTAGATTTACTAATAGTTCCGTTTTTTCATTTCAATCACATTAAGCAAGAAAAACGCCATCAAGAATTTTACCGGCAAGGCAGTATGACTGACAAAAAAACAAGTTTCCGCCCGGGCTCGAACCGGGGAAGGCAACGTGATAACCGCAACGAAAAACGAATATTTATATTCGAAGACAAGAATTAGATTTACACTCCCAATCAATTTTCCCGCAATTATCACTACAAAACAAACCAAATGTTTACCGCCCGGGCTCGAACCGGGGACCTTTCGCGTGTTAGGCGAACGTGATAACCGCTACACTACGGAAACTGCTGACCACCGAAATCTCTCTGCTTTCTTTCTCTTTCTCATCTTACCGAAGCTAGTAAACAGACTGCAATAAGAAATATTTATCGAAGTTCAATCACACTCGCTCTTTTCCCGCCATCTCATCATATCAATTATTATGTTAACAATTTTCCTGCATTCTGAATCTCAACAAAGCAGCTCTCGTACAGTACTTCGAATAAAAATCCGTGGCACAGATCTTGTTCCGCCCGGCTTCGAACTGAGGACTTCTGCGTGTTAGGCGAACGTGGCATTCGCTACACTACGGTAAAGGGCGGTAAACTCAAATTATTTTGGAACTTATTGCTTGAAAGCGAATAGAAGAAAAGGTAGTGTACTGCCAAATTCGTAATCTAATTAAAGATGACCAATTTAATGCATTAAATCATTTATTGTCTTCAGCATGCGTAAGAGCATACCTGATTGTTTACGCCCGAAATTCAAACGGGGATCTTTTGCAATGAGACGAACGTGATAACCTCTAATGTGCGGAAACGGACCTCTGATTTTAAAAAAGATAACGCAATTATTATTTCCAGTCTACGAAACTGACTGTTTCCGCCCGGGATCGAACCGGGGACCTTTCGCGTGTAAAGCGAACGTGATAACCGCTACACTACGGAAACCGATGACGATTCCAAATTTATCTCCGAAGCAATTGATTAAAGGTTTATCAGATCGGCTGTAATAAATCTTGCCTTTGTATGTCCTTTACATAAAGATAAAAAAATTGACTTGAAAGATGGAAATAGATTTAGTGAAATTACCGAAGAATTTGATTCCTTAATACAAATACTGTCTTCAGATTGAGAAACGCAAAATAATTGTTTCCGTTCGACATCTAAATGGGGACCTTGAGCGTATGAGGAGAACGTGATAACCGCTACGCTGCGGAAACGGACTTCTAATCTAACAAAAGAAAACGAAATCAATGCTTTAATGGATTTACTATCATCAGTTTAAGAAGCTTATCGATTGTTTCCGCCCGGGATCGAACCGGGGACCTTTCGCGTGTGAGGCGAACGTGATAACCGCTACACTACGGAAACCGAATCTCTCTGTGCGATTTCATATTCGAACCAATTGATTAAAGGTTTATCAGATTAGATTTACTAATAGTTCCGTTTTCATCTCAATCACATTAAGCAAGAAAAACGCCATGAATTGAGAGACAAGAATAGATTTAGTCCCAATAGGCAAGGCAGTATGACTACAAAACAAACCAAATGTTTCCGCCCGGGCTCGAACCGGGGACCTTTCGCGTGTTAGGCGAACGTGATAACCGCTACACTACGGAAACTGCTGACCACCGAAATCTCTCTGCCCTTATCTTTCCTTTATTTCTCTTTCTCATCTTACCGAAGCTAGTAAACAGACTGCAATAAGAAATATTTATCGAAGTTCAATCACACTCGCTCTTTTCCCGCCATCTCATCATATCAATTATTATGTTAACAATTTTCCTGCATTCTGAATCTCAACAAAGCAGCTCTCGTACAGTACTTCGAATAAAAATCCGTGGCACAGATCTTGTTCCGCCCGGCTTCGAACTGAGGACTTCTGCGTGTTAGGCGAACGTGGCATTCGCTACACTACGGTAACCGGCGGTAGACTCGAATTATTTTGGAACTTATTGCTTGAAAGCGAATAGAAGAAAAGGTAGTGTACTGCCAAAATTCGTAATCTAATTAAAGATGACCAATTTAATGCATTAAATCATTTATTGTCTTCAGCATGCGTAAGAGCATACCTGATTGTTTATGCCCGAAATTTCAAACGGGGATCTTTCGCAATGAGACGAACGTGATAACCTCTAATGTGCGGAAACGGACCTCTGATTTTAAAAAAGATAACGCAATTATTATTTCCAGTCTACGAAACTGACTGTTTCCGCCCGGGATCGAACCGGGGACCTTTCGCGTGTAAAGCGAACGTGATAACCGCTACACTACGGAAACCGATGACGATTCCAAATTTATCTCCGAAGCAATTGATTAAAGGTTTATCAGATCGGCTGTAATAAATCTTGCCTTTGTATGTCCTTTACATAAAGATAAAAAAATTGACTTGAAAGATGGAAATAGATTTAGTGAAATTACCGAAGAATTTGATTCCTTAATACAAATACTGTCTTCAGATTGAAAAACGCAAAATAATTGTTTCCGTTCGAGATCTAAATGAGGAGCTTGAGCGTATGAAGCGAACCTGATAACCGCTACGCTGCGGAAAGGGACTTCTAATCTAACAAAGAAAACGATATCAATGCTTTAATGGATTTACTATCATCGGCTTAAGAAGCTTATGAGATTGTTCCCGTCCGGGATCGAACCGGGGACCTTTCGCGTGTGAGGCGAACGCGATAACCGCTACACTACGGAAACCGAATCTCTCCGGGCGATTTCATATTCGAACCAATTGATTAAAGGTTTATCAGATTAGATTTACTAATCGTTCCGTTTTCATCTCAATCACATTAAGCAAGAAAAACGCCATGAATTGAGAGACAAGAATAGATTTAGTCCTAATAGGCAAGGCAGTATGACTGCAAAACAAACCAAATGTTTCCGCCCGGGCTCGAACCGGGGACCTTTCGCGTGTTAGGCGAACGTGATGACCGCTACACTACGGAAACCGAAATCTCTCTGTGCGATTTCTCATTTCGAACCAATTGATTAAAGGTTTATCAGATTAGATTTACTAATCGAAGCGTTTTTCATCTCAATCACATTAAGCAAGAAAAACGCCATAATTTGAGAGACAAGAATAGATTTAGTCCCAATAGGCAAGGCAGTATGACTACAAATGTTTCCGCCCGGGCTCGAACCGGGGACCTTTCGCGTGTTAGGCGAACGTGATAACCGCTACACTACGAAAACCGAATCTCTCTGTGCGATTTCATTCGAACCAATTGAAAAAATTGATTCCGTAAAGGTTCATCAGATTATATTTACTAAAATCAGTTCCGTTTTTCATAGCAAGAGCGAACACATTAAGCAAGAAAACGCCATGAAATTTTAGAAACTTGATAAATCTAACAAATCCCAACAAATCAGCTTTAATGGTACAGTACTACGAAAAAACTTAAAGAAGCTTACGAACAGATCTTTTCCGCCCCGGGCTCGAACCGGGGACCTTTCGCGTGTTAGGCGAACGTGATAACCGCTACACTACGGAAACTGCTGACCACCGAAAATTTCTCTCGAACTTATCTTTCCTTTATTTCTTTTCTCATCTTACCGAAGCTAGAAACAGACTGCAATAAGAAATATTTATCGAAGCTCAATCACACTCGCTCTTTTCCCGCCATCTCATCATATCAATTATTATGCAAACAATTTTT
The DNA here is from genome assembly GCA_963675895.2 of Styela plicata. Taxonomy (NCBI): domain Eukaryota; kingdom Metazoa; phylum Chordata; class Ascidiacea; order Stolidobranchia; family Styelidae; genus Styela; species Styela plicata. The sequence goes on from OZ023142.1 coordinate 25,655,485, forward strand.
CTGCATTCTGAATCTCAACAAAGCAGCTCTCGTACAGTAAACGATAAAAAATCCGCCTAACATCTTCGAAACAGATCTTGTTCCGCCCGGCTTCGAACTGAGGACCTCGCGTGTTAGGCGAACGTGATAACCGCTACACTACGGAAACCGATGAATCTCTCGAATTATTTGGAACTTATTGCTTGAAAGCGAATTATAAGAAAAGGTAGTGTACTGCCAAATTCGTAAAACTAATTAAAGATGACCAATTTATATGCATTAAATCATTTTATGTCTTCAGCATGCGTAAGAGCATACCTGATTGTTTACGCCCGAAATTCAAACGGGGATCTTTTGAATGAGACGAACGTGATAACCTCTAATGTGCGGAAAAGGAAAAAGGATTTTAAAAAAGATAACGCAAATTATTATTTCCAGTCTAAAACTGTTTTTCCGCCCGGGATCGAACCGGGGACCTTTCGCGTGTAAAGCGAACGTGATAACCGCTACACTACGGAAACCGATGACGATTCCCAAATTTATCTCCGAAGCAATTGATTAAAGGTTTATCAGATCGGCTGTTAATAAATCTTGCCTTTGTATGTCCTTTACATATAAATAAAAAAAATGACTTTGAAAGATGGAAATAGATTTAGTGAAATTACCGAAGAATTTGATTCCTTAATACAAATACTGTCTTCAGATTGAAAACGCACGCAAAATAATGTTTCCGTTCGAGATCTAAATGGGGAAGCGTATGAGAAACGTCATAACCGCTACGCTGCGCGAAATATTTCTAATCTAACAAAAGAAAACGAAATCAATGCTTTAATGGATTTACTATCATCAGTTTAAGAAGCTTATCGATTGTTTCCGCCCGAGATCGCACCGGGGACCTTTCGCGTGTGAGGCGAACGTGATAACCGCTACACTACGGAAACCGAATCTCTCTGAGCGATTTCATATTCGAACCAATTGATTAAAGGTTTATCAGATTAGCTTTACTAATCGTTCCGTTTTTATATCAGTCACATTAAGCAAGAAAAACGCCATGAATTGAGAGACAAGAATAGATTTAGTCCCAATAGGCAAGGCAGTATGACTACAAAACAAACCAAATGTTTCCGCCCGGGCTCGAACCGGGGACCTTTCGCGTGTTAGGCGAACGTGATAACCGCTACACTACGGAAACTAACGGAAACTGCTGCTGACCACCGAAATCTCTCTGCCCTTATCTTTCCTTTATTTCTCTTTCTCATCTTACCGAAGCTAGTAAACAGACTGCAATAAGAAATATTTATCGAAGTTCAATCACACTCGCTCTTTTCCCGCCATCTCATCATATCAATTATTATGTTAACAATTTTCTTGCATTCTGAATCTCAACAAAGCAGCTCTCGTACAGTACTTCGAATAAAAATCCGTGGCACAGATCTTGTTCCGCCCGGCTTCGAACTGAGGACTTCTACGTGTTAGGCGAACGTGGCATTCGCTACACTACGGTAACCTGCGGTAGACTCGAATTATTTTGGAACTTATTGCTTGAAAGCGAATAGAAGAAAAGGTAGTGTACTGCCAAATTCGTAATCTAATTAAAGATGACCAATTTAATGCATTAAATCATTTATTGTCTTCAGCATGCGTAAGAGCATACCTGATTGTTTACGCCCGAAATTCAAACGGGGATCTTTTGCAATGAGACGAACGTGATAACCTCTAATGTGCGGAAACGGACCTCTGATTTTAAAAAAGATAATAACGCAATTATTATTTCCAGTCTACGAAACTGACTGTTTCCGCCCGGGATCGAACCGGGGACCTTTCGCGTGTAAAGCGAACGTGATAACCGCTACACTACGGAAACCGATGACGATTCCAAATTTATCTCCGAAGCAATTGATTAAAGGTTTATCAGATCGGCTGTAATAAATCTTGCCTTTGTATGTCCTTTACATTAAAGAAAAAAAAATTGACTTGAAAGATGGAAATAGATTTAGTGAAATTACTGTCTTCAGATTGAGAAACGCAAAATAATTGTTTCCGTTCGAGATCGAAATGAGGAGCTTGAGCGTATGAAGCGAACCTGATAACCGCTACGCTGCGCTAACGGAAACGGAAACTCTCTAATCTAACAAAAGAAAACGATATCAATGCTTTAATGGATTTACTATCATAGACTTAAGAAGCTTACGAGATTGTTCCCGTCCGGGATCGAACCGGGGACCTTTCGCGTGTGAGGCGAACGTGATAACCGCTACACTACGGAAACCGAATCTCTCTGTGCGATTTCATATTCGAACCAATTGATTAAAGGTTTATCAGATTAGATTTACTAATAGTTCCGTTTTCATCTCAATCACATTAAGCAAGAAAAACGCCATGAATTGAGAGACAAGAATAGATTTAGTCCCAATAGGCAAGGCAGTATGACTGCAAAACAAACCAAATGTTTCCGCCCGGGCTCGAACCGGGGACCTTTCGCGTGTGAGGCGAACGTGATAACCGCTACACTACGGAAACCGAATCTCTCTGTGCGATTTCATATTCGAACCAATTGATTAAAGGTTTATCAGATTAGCTTTACTAATCGTTCCGTTTTTATATCAATCACATTAAGCAAGAAAAACGCCATGAATTGAGAGACAAGAATAGATTTAGTCCCAATAGGCAAGGCAGTATGACTACAAAACAAACCAAGTGTTTCCGCCCGGGCTCGAACCGGGGACCTTTCGCGTGTAAGGCGAACGTGATAACCGCTACACTACGGAAACTGCTGACCACCGAAATCTCTCTGCCCTTATCTTTCCTTTATTTCTCATTCTCATCTTACCGAAGCTAGTAAACAGACTGCAATAAGAAATATTTATCGAAGCTCAATCACACTCGCTCTTTTCCCGCCATCTCATCATATCAATTATTATGTTAACAATTTTTCTGCATTCTGAATCTCAACAAAGCAGCTCTCGTACAGTACTTCAAATAAAAATCCGTGGCACAGATCTTGTTCCGCCCGGCTTCGAACTGAGGACTTCTGCGTGTTAGGCGAACGTGGCATTCGCTACACTACGGTAACCGGCGGTAGACTCGAATTATTTTGGAACTTATTGCTTGAAAGCGAATAGAAGAAAAGGTAGTGTACTGCCAAATTCGTAATCTAATTAAAGATGACCAATTTAATGCATTAAATCATTTATTGTCTTCAGCATGCGGAAGAGCATACCTGATTGTTTACGCCCGAAATTCAAACGGGGATCTTTTGCAATGAGACGAACGTGATAACCTCTAATGTGCGGAAAAGGACCTCTGATTTTAAAAAAGATAACGCAATTATTATTTCCAGTCTACGTAACTGACTGTTTCCGCCCGGGATCGAACCGGGGACCTTTCGCGTGTAAAGCGAACGTGATAACCGCTACACTACGGAAACCGATGACGATTCCAAATTTATCTCCGAAGCAATTGATTAAAGGTTTATCAGATCGGCTGTAATAAATCTTGCCTTTGTATGTCCTTTACATAAAGATAAAAAAATTGACTTGAAAGATGGAAATAGATTTAGTGAAATTACCGAAGAATTTGATTCCTTAATACAAATACTGTCTTCAGATTGAGAAACGCAAAATAATTGTTTCCGTTCGACATCTAAATGGGGACCTTGAGCGTATGAGGAGAACGTGATAACCGCTACGCTGCGGAAACGGACTTCTAATCTAACAAAAGAAAACGAAATCAATGCTTTAATGGATTTACTATCATCAGTTTAAGAAGCTTATCGATTGTTTCCGCCCGGGATCGAACCGGGGACCTTTCGCGTGTGAGGCGAACGTGATAACCGCTACACTACGGAAACCGAATCTCTCTGTGCGATTTCATATTCGAACCAATTGATTAAAGGTTTATCAGATTAGATTTACTAATAGTTCCGTTTTCATCTCAATCACATTAAGCAAGAAAAACGCCATGAATTGAGAGACAAGAATAGATTTAGTCCCAATAGGCAAGGCAGTATGACTACAAAACAAACCAAATGTTTCCGCCCGGGCTCGAACCGGGGACCTTTCGCGTGTTAGGCGAACGTGATAACCGCTACACTACGGAAACTGCTGACCACCGAAATCTCTCTGCCCTTATCTTTCCTTTATTTCTCTTTCTCATCTTACCGAAGCTAGTAAACAGACTGCAATAAGAAATATTTATCGAAGTTCAATCACACTCGCTCTTTTCCCGCCATCTCATCATATCAATTATTATGTTAACAATTTTCCTGCATTCTGAATCTCAACAAAGCAGCTCTCGTACAGTACTTCGAATAAAAATCCGTGGCACAGATCTTGTTCCGCCCGGCTTCGAACTGAGGACTTCTGCGTGTTAGGCGAACGTGGCATTCGCTACACTACGGTAACCGGCGGTAGACTCGAATTATTTTGGAACTTATTGCTTGAAAGCGAATAGAAGAAAAGGTAGTGTACTGCCAAATTCGTAATCTAATTAAAGATGACCAATTTAATGCATTAAATCATTTATTGTCTTCAGCATGCGTAAGAGCATACCTGATTGTTTATGCCCGAAATTCAAACGGGGATCTTTTGCAATGAGACGAACGTGATAACCTCTAATGTGCGGAAACGGACCTCTGATTTTAAAAAAGATAACGCAATTATTATTTCCAGTCTACGAAACTGACTGTTTCCGCCCGGGATCGAACCGGGACCTTTCGCGTGTAAAGCGAACGTGATAACCGCTACACTACGGAAACCGATGACGATTCCAAATTTATCTCCGAAGCAATTGATTAAAGGTTTATCAGATCGGCTGTAATAAATCTTGCCTTTGTATGTCCTTTACATAAAGATAAAAAAATTGACTTGAAAGATGGAAATAGATTTAGTGAAATTACCGAAGAATTTGATTCCTTAATACAAATACTGTCTTCAGATTGAAAAACGCAAAATAATTGTTTCCGTTCGAGATCTAAATGAGGAGCTTGAGCGTATGAAGCGAACCTGATAACCGCTACGCTGCGGAAAGGGACTTCTAATCTAACAAAGAAAACGATATCAATGCTTTAATGGATTTACTATCATCGGCTTAAGAAGCTTATGAGATTGTTCCCGTCCGGGATCGAACCGGGGACCTTTCGCGTGTGAGGCGAACGCGATAACCGCTACACTACGGAAACCGAATCTCTCCGGGCGATTTCATATTCGAACCAATTGATTAAAGGTTTATCAGATTAGATTTACTAATCGTTCCGTTTTCATCTCAATCACATTAAGCAAGAAAAACGCCATGAATTGAGAGACAAGAATAGATTTAGTCCTAATAGGCAAGGCAGTATGACTGCAAAACAAACCAAATGTTTCCGCCCGGGCTCGAACCGGGGACCTTTCGCGTGTGAGGCGAACGTGATAACCGCTACACTACGGAAACCGAATCTGACGGAAATATCTCCGAAGCAATTGATTAAAGGTTTATCAGATCAGCTCTCTCTGTGCGATTTCATATTCGAACCAATTGATTAAAGGTTTATCAGATTAGATTTACTAATAGTTCCGTTTTCATCTCAATCACATTAAGCAAGAAAAACGCCATGAATTGAGAGAAACAATGAATAGAGACAAGAATAGAGTCCCAATAGGCAAGGCAGTATGACTGCAAAACAAACCACCAAAAACGGACTTCTAAATCTAACAAAGAAAACGATATCAATGCTTTAATGGATTTACTATCATCAGTTTAAGAAGCTTATGAGATTTTCCGCCCGGGCTAACCGGGGACCTTTCGCGTGTGAGGCGAACGTGATAACCGCTACACTACGGAAACCGAATCTCTCTGTGCGATTTCATATTCGAACCAATTGATTAAAGGTTTATCAGATTAGATTTACTAATAGTTCCTTTTTCATCTCAATCACATTAAGCAAGAAAAACGCCATGAATTGAGAGACAAGAATAGATTTAGTCCCAATAGGCAAGGCAGTATGACTACAAAACAAACCAAATGTTTCCGCCCGGGCTCGAACCGGGGACCTTTCGCGTGTTAGGCGAACGTGATAACCGCTACACTACGGAAACTGCTGACCACCGAAATCTCTCTGCCCTTATTTTCTTTCTTTATTTCTCTTTCTCATCTTACCGAAGCTAGTAAACAGACTGCAATAAGAAATATTTATCGAAGTTCAATCACACTCGCTCTTTTCCCGCCATCTCATCATATCAATTATTATGTTAACAATTTTTTTTCTGCATTCTGAATCTCAACAAAGCAGCTCTCGTACAGTACTTCGAATAAAAATCCGTGGCACAGATCTTGTTCCGCCCGGCTTCGAACTGAGGACTTCTGCGTGTTAGGCGAACGTGGCATTCGCTACACTACGGTAAAGGGCGGTAAACTCAAATTATTTTGGAACTTATTGCTTGAAAGCGAATAGAAGAAAAGGTAGTGTACTGCCAAATTCGTAATCTAATTAAAGATGACCAATTTAATGCATTAAATGATTTATTGTCTTCAGCATGCGGAAGAGCATACCTGATTGTTTACGCCCGAAATTCAAACGGGGATCTTTTGCAATGAGACGAACGTGATAACCTCTAATGTGCGGAAACGGACCTCTGATTTTAAAAAAGATAACGCAATTATTATTTCCAGTCTACGAAACTGACTGTTTCCGCCCGGGATCGAACCGGGGACCTTTCGCGTGTAAAGCGAACGTGATAACCGCTACACTACGGAAACCGATGACGATTCCAAATTTATCTCCGAAGCAATTGATTAAAGGTTTATCAGATCGGCTGTAATAAATCTTGCCTTTGTATGTCCTTTACATAAAGATAAAAAAAATTGACTTGAAAGATGGAAATAGATTTAGTGAAATTACCGAAGAATTTGATTCCTTAATACAAATACTGTCTTCAGATTGAGAAACGCAAAATAATTGTTTCCGTTCGACATCTAAATGGGGACCTTGAGCGTATGAGGAGAACGTGATAACCGCTACGCTGCGGAAACGGACTTCTAATCTAACAAAAGAAAACGAAATCAATGCTTTAATGGATTTACTATCATCAGTTTAAGAAGCTTATCGATTGTTTCCGCCCGGGATCGAACCGGGGACCTTTCGCGTGTGAGGCGAACGTGATAACCGCTACACTACGGAAACCGAATCTCTCTGAGCGATTTCATATTCGAACCAATTGATTAAAGGTTTATCAGATTAGCTTTACTAATCGTTCCGTTTTTATATCAGTCACATTAAGCAAGAAAAACGCCATGAATTGAGAGACAAGAATAGATTTAGTCCCAATAGGCAAGGCAGTATGACTACAAAACAAACCAAATGTTTCCGCCCGGGCTCGAACCGGGGACCTTTCGCGTGTTAGGCGAACGTGATAACCGCTACACTACGGAAACTGCTGACCGCCGAAATCTCTCTGCCTTATCTTTCCTTTATTTCTCTTTCTCATCTTACCGAAGCTAGTAAACAGACTGCAATAAGAAATATTTATCGAAGTTCAATCACACTCGCTCTTTTCCCGCCATCTCATCATATCAATTATTATGTTAACAATTTTCCTGCATTCTGAATCTCAACAAAGCAGCTCTCGTACAGTACTTCGAATAAAAAATCCGTGGCACAGATCTTGTTCCGCCGGGCTTCGAACTGAGGACTTCTGCGTGTTAGGCGAACGTGGCATTCGCTACACTACGGTAACCGGCGGTAGACTCGAATTATTTTGGAACTTATTGCTTGAAAGCGAATAGAAGAAAAAAGGTAGTGTACTGCCAAATTCGTAATCTAATTAAAGATGACCAATTTAATGCATTAAATCATTTATTGTCTTCAGCATGCGTAAGAGCATACCTGATTGTTTATGCCCGAAATTCAAACGGGGATCTTTTGCAATGAGACGAACGTGATAACCTCTAATGTGCGGAAACGGACCTCTGATTTTAAAAAAGATAACGCAATTATTATTTCCAGTCTACGAAACTGACTGTTTTTCGCCCGGGATCGAACCGGGGACCTTTCGCGTGTAAAGCGAACGTGATAACCGCTACACTACGGAAACCGATGACGATTCCAAATTTATCTCCGAAGCAATTGATTAAAGGTTTATCAGATCGGCTGTAATAAATCTTGCCTTTGTATGTCCTTTACATAAAGATAAAAAAAAAAAAAACTTGAAAGATGGAAATAGATTTAGTGAAATTACCGAAGAATTTGATTCCTTAATACAAATACTGTCTTCAGATTGAGAAACGCAAAATAATTGTTTCCGTTCGAGATCGAAATGAGGAGCTTGAGCGTATGAAGCGAACCTGATAACCGCTACGCTGCGGAAAGGGACTTCTAATCTAACAAAGAAAACGATATCAATGCTTTAATGGATTTACTATCATCGGCTTAAGAAGCTTATGAGATTGTTCCCGTCCGGGATCGAACCGGGGACCTTTCGCGTGTGAGGCGAACGCGATAACCGCTACACTACGGAAACCGAATCTCTCCGGGCGATTTCATATTCGAACCAATTGATTAAAGGTTTATCAGATTAGATTTACCAATCGTTCCGTTTTCATCAATCACAATCACATTAAGCAAGAAAAACGCCATGAATTGAGAGACAAGAATAGATTTAGTCCTAATAGGCAAGGCAGTATGACTGCAAAACAAACCAAATGTTTCCGCCCGGGCTCGAACCGGGGACCTTTCGCGTGTGAGGCGAACGTGATAACCGCTACACTACGGAAACCGAATCTCTCTGTGCGATTTCATATTCGAACCAATTGATTAAAGGTTTATCAGATTAGATTTACTAATAGTTCCGTTTTTCATCTTTCAAACGTCACAATACCTGATTTTTACGCCCGAAAGCAGAAGAAAAAAAAACGCCATGAATTGAGAGACAAGAATAGATTTAGTCCCAATAGGCAAGGCAGTATGACTGCAAAACAAACCAAATGTTTCCGCCCGGGCTCGAACCGGGGACCTTTCGCGTGTGAGGCGAACGTGATAACCGCTACACTACGGAAACCGAAACTCTCCGAATCTCTCTGAATAGCGATTTCATATTCGAACCAATTGATTAAAGGTTTATCAGATTAGCTTTACTAATCGTTCCGTTTTTATATCAATCACATTAAGCAAGAAAAACGCCATGAATTGAGAGACAAGAATAGATTTAGTCCCAATAGGCAAGGCAGTATGACTACAAAACAAACCAAATGTTTCCGCCCGGGCTCGAACCGGGGACCTTTCGCGTGTTAGGCGAACGTGATAACCGCTACACTACGGAAACTGCTGACCACCGAAATCTCTCTGCCCTTATCTTTCCTTTATTTCTCTTTCTCATCTTACCGAAGCTAGTAAACAGACTGCAATAAGAAATATTTATCGAAGTTCAATCACACTCGCTCTTTTCCCGCCATCTCATCATATCAATTATTATGTTAACAATTTTCCTGCATTCTGAATCTCAACAAAGCAGCTCTCGTACAGTACTTCGAATAAAAATCCGTGGCACAGATCTTGTTCCGCCCGGCTTCGAACTGAGGACTTCTGCGTGTTAGGCGAACGTGGCATTCGCTACACTACGGTAACCGGCGGTAGACTCGAATTATTTTGGAACTTATTGCTTGAAAGCGAATAGAAGAAAAGGTAGTGTACTGCCAAATTCGTAATCTAATTAAAGATGACCAATTTAATGCATTAAATCATTTATTGTCTTCAGCATGCGTAAGAGCATACCTGATTGTTTACGCCCGAAATTCAAAACGGATCTTTTGCAATGAGACGAACGTGATAACCTCTAATGTGCGGAAACGGACCTCTGATTTTAAAAAAGATAACGCAATTATTATTTCCAGCCTACGAAACTGACTGTTTCCGCCCGGGATCGAACCGGGGACCTTTCGCGTGTAAAGCGAACGTGATAACCGCTACACTACGGAAACCGATGACGATTCCAAATTTATCTCCGAAGCAATTGATTAAAGGTTTATCAGATCGGCTGTAATAAATCTTGCCTTTGTATGTCCTTTACATAAAGATAAAAAAATTGACTTGAAAGATGGAAATAGATTTAGTGAAATTACCGAAGAATTTGATTCCTTAATACAAATACTGTCTTCAGATTGAGAAACGCAAATTAATTGTTTCCGTTCCAGATCTAAATGAGGACCTTGAGCGTATGAAGCGAACCTGATAACCGCTACGCTGCGGAAAGGGACTTCCAATCTAACAAAGAAAACGAAATCAATGCTTTAATGGATTTACTATCATCAGTTTAAGAAGCTTATCGATTGTTTCCGCCCGGGATCGAACCGGGGACCTTTCGCGTGTGAGGCGAACGTGATAACCGCTACACTACGGAAACCGAATCTCTCTGTGCGATTTCATATTCGAACCAATTGATTAAAGGTTTATCAGATTAGATTTACTAATAGTTCCGTTTTCATCTCAATCACATTAAGCAAGAAAAACGCCATGAATTGAGAGACAAGAATAGATTTAGTCCCAATAGGCAAGGCAGTATGACTACAAAACAAACCAAATGTTTCCGCCCGGGCTCGAACCGGGGACCTTTCGCGTGTTAGGCGAATGTGATAACCGCTACACTACGGAAACTGCTGACCGCCGAAATCTCTCGACCCTTATCTTTCCTTTATTTCTCTTTCTCATCTTACCGAAGCTAGTAAACAGACTGCAATAAGAAATATTTATCGAAGTTCAATCACACTCGCTCTTTTCCCGCCATCTCATCATATCAATTATTATGTTAACAATTTTCCTGCATTCTGAATCTCAACAAAGCAGCTCTCGTACAGTACTTCGAATAAAAATCCGTGGCACAGATCTTGTTCCGCCGGGCTTCGAACTGAGGACTTCTGCGTGTTAGGCGAACGTGGCATTCGCTACACTACGGTAACCGGCGGTAGACTCGAATTATTTTGGAACTTATTGCTTGAAAGCGAATAGAAGAAAAGGTAGTGTACTGCCAAATTCGTAATCTAATTAAAGATGACCAATTTAATGCATTAAATCATTTATTGTCTTCAGCATGCGTAAGAGCATACCTGATTGTTTATGCCCGAAATTCAAACGGGGATCTTTTGCAATGAGACGAACGTGATAACCTCTAATGTGCGGAAACGGACCTCTGATTTTAAAAAAGATAACGCAATTATTATTTCCAGTCTACGAAACTGACTGTTTCCGCCCGGGATCGAACCGGGGACCTTTCGCGTGTAAAGCGAACGTGATAACCGCTACACTACGGAAACCGATGACGATTCCAAATTTATCTCCGAAGCAATTGATTAAAGGTTTATCAGATCGGCTGTAATAAATCTTGCCTTTGTATGTCCTTTACATAAAAATAAAAAAAAAATTGACTTGAAAGATGGAAATAGATTTAGTGAAATTACCGAAGAATTTGATTCCTTAATACAAATACTGTCTTCAGATTGAAAAACGCAAAATAATTGTTTCCGTTCGAGATCTAAATGAGGAGCTTGAGCGTATGAAGCGAACCTGATAACCGCTACGCTGCGGAAAGGGACTTCTAATCTAACAAAGAAAACGATATCAATGCTTTAATGGATTTACTATCATCGGCTTAAGAAGCTTATGAGATTGTTTCCCGTCCGGGATCGAACCGGGGACCTTTCGCGTGTGAGGCGAACGCGATAACCGCTACACTACGGAAACCGAATCTCTCCGGGCGATTTCATATTCGAACCAATTGATTAAAGGTTTTATCAGATTAGATTTACTAATCGTTCCGTTTTCATCATCAATCACATTAAGCAAGAAAAACGCCATGAATTGAGAGACAAGAATAGATTTAGTCCTAATAGGCAAGGCAGTATGACTGCAAAAAACAAACCAAATGTTTTTCCGCCCGGGCTCGAACCGGGGACCTTTTCGCGTGTGTGGGCGAACGTGATAACCGCTACACTACGGAAACCGAATCTCTCTGTGCGATTTCATATTCGAAACAATTGATTAAAGGTTTATCAGATTAGATTTACTAATAGTTTTCCGTTTTAAAAGGACTTCTACCTTCGAAATGGAATTATTTTGGAACTTATTGCTTGAAAATCGAATAGAAGAAAAGGTAGTTACTGCAATCTAATTAAAGATGACCGGAATTTGAGCTTTGTGCATTTATTGTCTTCACCATGAATTGTTTATTCAAACAATGAGACGAACGAAAATAACAAATACTTGCGGAAACGGACTTTAGATCAATTATTACTTACTGCAAAAACTGATTGTTTCCGCCCGGGATCGAACCGGGGACCTTTCGCGTGTGAGGCGAACGTGATAACCGCTACACTACGGAAACGATGACGATTCTAATTGATTAAAGGTTTATCAGAAAGATGAAAATAGATTTAGTGAAATTCCGTTTTTCCTTCTACAAATACTGTCAGATTGAAGCACGCAAAATAAAACCGTTCGACATCTAAATGGAGAGACAAGAATAGATTTAGTCCTAATAGGCAAGGCAGTATGAAGAAAAAAACCCCAATCAATGCTTTAATGTTTCCGCCCGGGCTCGAACCGGGGACCTTTCGCGTGTGAGGCGAACGTGATAACCGCTACACTACGGAAACCGAATCTCTCTGTGCGATTTCATATTCGAACCAATTGATTAAAGGTTTATCAGATTAGATTTACTAATAGTTCCGTTTTTTATCTCAATCACATTAAGCAAGAAAAACGCCATGAATTGAGAGACAAGAATAGATTTAGTCCCAATAGGCAAGGCAGTATGACTACAAAAAAAACCAAATGTTTCCGCCCGGGCTCGAACCGGGGACCTTTCGCGTGTTAGGCGAACGTGATAACCGCTACACTACGGAAACTGCTGACCACCGAAATCTCTCTGCCCTTATCTTTCCTTTATTTCTCTTTCTCATCTTACCGAAGCTAGTAAACAGACTGCAATAAGAAATATTTATCGAAGTTCAATCACACTCGCTCTTTTCCGCCATCTCATCATATCAATTATTATGTTAACAATTTTTCTGCATTCTGAATCTCAACAAAGCAGCTCTCGTACAGTACTTCGAATAAAAATCCGTGGCACAGATCTTGTTCCGCCCGGCTTCGAACTGAGGACTTCTGCGTGTTAGGCGAACGTGGCATTCGCTACACTACGGTAACCGGCGGTAGACTCGAATTATTTTGGAACTTATTGCTTGAAAGCGAATAGAAGAAAAGGTAGTGTACTGCCAAATTCGTAATCTAATTAAAGATGACCAATTTAATGCATTAAATCATTTATTGTCTTCAGCATGCGTAAGAGCATACCTGATTGTTTACGCCCGAAATTCAAACGGGGATCTTTTGCAATGAGACGAACGTGATAACCTCTAATGTGCGGAAACGGACCTCTGATTTTAAAAAAGATAACGCAATTATTATTTCCAGTCTACGAAACTGACTGTTTCCGCCCGGGATCGAACCGGGGACCTTTCGCGTGTAAAGCGAACGTGATAACCGCTACACTACGGAAACTGATGACGACTCCAAATTAATCTCCGAAGCAATTGATTAAAGGTTTATCAGATCGGCTGTAATAAATCTTGCCTTTGTGTGTCCTTTACATAAAGATAAAAAAATTGACTTGAAAGATGGAAATAGATTTAGTGAAATTACCGAAGAATTTGATTCCTTAATACAAATACTGTCGTCAGATTGAGAAACGCAAATTAATTGTTTCCGTTCCAGATCTAAATGAGGACCTTGAGCGTATGAAGCGAACCTGATAACCGCTACGCTGCGGAAAGGGACTTCTAATCTAACAAAGAAAACGATATCAATGCTTTAATGGATTTACTATCATCGGCTTAAGAAGCTTATGAGATTGTTCCCGTCCGGGATCGAACCGGGGACCTTTCGCGTGTGAGGCGAACGTGATAACCGCTACACTACGGAAACCGAATCTCTCTGTGCGATTTCATATTCGAACCAATTGATTAAAGGTTTATCAGATTAGATTTACTAATCGTTCCGTTTTCATCTCAATCACATAAAGCAAGAAAAACGCCATGAATTGAGAGACAAGAATAGATTTAGTCCCAATAGGCAAGGCAGTATGACTACAAAACAAACCAAATGTTTCCGCCCGGGCTCGAACCGGGGACCTTTCGCGTGTTAGGCGAACGTGATAACCGCTACACTACGGAAACTGCTGACCACCGAAATCTCTCTGCCCTTATCTTTCCTTTATTTCTCTTTCTCATCTTACCGAAGCTAGTAAACAGACTGCAATAAGAAATATTTATCGAAGTTCAATCACACTCGCTCTTTTCCCGCCATCTCATCATATCAATTATTATGTTAACAATTTTTCTGCATTCTGAATCTCAACAAAGCAGCTCTCGTACAGTACTTCGAATAAAAATCCGTGGCACAGATCTTGTTCCGCCCGGCTTCGAACTGAGGACTTCTGCGTGTTAGGCGAACGTGGCATTATTCGGATTAAGGATCTGAGGTAATCCCTTCATTCCAGCATTTCTGACTGAGCTAACAGTCTACCTTTTTCAGTCCCTAAAATGAAGCCATTTTATCAAAACTATTCACAAATTTTCCTTAATGTTGCCCGTATTGCTTTTTTAAGAATGATGGATGTTCATGGCGAACGCACATGGATAGAAGGAGTCTGTGTCAATTTAATCTTTAACCTCGCCTTCTGACTTTGGTTTGTCTGTATGAATGTGACAGATAGAAGAAATTTCAACAGGTACACATTGATTTTAATTCATATTTATCTTTTATCCTCTTCAAATGAGCCAGAAATGATATATAAATATAGAGTCCGAATGTCGTGATCATATACGATTAAGTTTGGCATAATTTTAGTATTCCTGAACATGCACAGAAACAAAACCCTCGCCAAAATCTCTATCCTAATTTCTCAATTGGATTGGATTTTCTCACTTCGTCTTTTCTAGCTAATGCATGATGAATGTGTCCTCAAATTGCGTACATCGTTACTCAAGTTATGGACAGGGGCGACCAATTAAACTTCACTAGTTCAGCTTTGTAAAGAATGCGACTCACTTAACTAAACATGTTCGGGCAAGTATTATGCGACTAAGGCACAAACACGAATCGTGGACTAATCGCCTGGCATTAAATAACCTGTTTAAATTCTTTAAAGGAAAGCCGATATGTCGTTGATATCATCGTAACTATGCCACGTTACCCCGAACGTAACGCCACATCGTTGAATGGTAGCAACGACGTCGTTTGTACATTTAGGAAAGACGTAATGACGCAGTCCATGCGTCAGAACCGATCGCCATTTTCTATTGACTGAGCCTCAAGTTGGCCATAGAGAAACTGCAATAAGAACTGTCTAAACGGACCTCAAAGGTTATTGATATTGCAGCTATTTATTTTGCCTTTATCAGAAGAATAATTACGAAAATAGGAGAAATGCATACATTACATGAAAAAATGAAATAAATACATACATTTTTAAAAACAATAATGAAAGATTTTAACAAATGATTGATCATTTATCCGTGGAAGTTTTGCTTTAGTCATGCTGAGCTTTGAAATAACTATAATTGTTGAGAAGTAATACAGCTTTAAATCGTGCATATTTCCCATATGGGCAGAGCCGTGGGCGCCCCGGGTGACGGAGCATCTGGCGCGCCCGAGTTCTAAAACTTAATGTGAAATGCTACATCAAGTCAGACTTGGGTGTAGAACAAAATCCCTTTATAGGAAAATAGAGTAGGACAAAATCTTCCGGGTCGAATCCGCCAATGAAAAGTGTATAAAAAATTCTCCTGTTATGTAATACATTAGAATAATAATGTTTTTGTAGATTTAAATATTTATGTCATATTAAACGCTTGAAATAAGAGTATAAAGAATACGGTATCAAGAGGATATCGGTTTAAATAAGAATCAATCTTTCATGCTTTCTGAATTAATTATTTGTTTCAGATAAGTATTATGTAATATCACATGATGACACCGATGTATTTGGGACTGGCGAGTAGCGGTATCTGCCTGGGCACTGAATATGACCGATACAACTTATATCATAAAAAGGCTGCAAATAAACAAACGAAACAATATTTTGAGTGGTGTGAAGTCCGGGGAAGATGTTTCCATTAAACCTCTTTCTTCATACGACAAATCGGTTGGGTCGGTATCGGTAAAAAAGTAGTAAAGGCGTGTGCTAAGTAAATTTGTGTTGGCAATTCTGTGTAGTATCTAGTTTGCCTAATATGATCAGTTTACTGGGATTATTTTTGAAATACTTCTACCTAATTTCAGGAATATATAAGCTGCCTAGTTCAACTTTTACCGACTTTTCTGTTTGATATTTTATCTAGTAAAGTACCAGAAAAAATAGGTAAATTTACCTATTTTACAACGAGGTTCCTGGTTGAAAAAAAGCTTTATAAAAAAAACCTTCCAAAATAGATTATTTGATGATTTTAACCTCCAAATCTATTGAAAATACTTTAAATGCAGTCAAACGACAATTACAATTTGCCTGGTTTTTAATATATATATGTACTACCTGGTTTTATGGTCATTTCGTTTTACTTTACCCACTTTAAGAAATAAATATATTGCCATTACTTCTAGTCAAGCAATGGTATCAATATTCATTTTTAATATTTACCCTGAAAATCCTATCGTAATCATTTTAATACCTAGTAATTTGTCTATCTTGTTCTAATGTATTTATTCAGATATAAAGGCTGACCGCGATAATTGTACACGCAGAAGCTAAAGGCGGTTCGTTGTAGAAATCTTACAGACCTTGTGTTGCAATTTTAACAATGACGAATAGAAGAAGTTTCAACAGATATGGATTTATTTTATGTCTGCTTTAGTGCCACTGTGAATCGACAAAAAAGTTTAAAAGTAAGGGTCTATTTGAAGCGCATTATTATAGTGATATAAAATATAGGCCAATGGACCTTATGGCACAATACAATTGCAGTCAATATCCATTTTGAACAAATCACATTGATCTTTCATAGGGAGCTTTTATATACTTCATAACTCAATTTTATAATAAATATGAAATCAATTTTACATGGATTAGGTTAATTCAATAGGATAGAAATTGCTGACTATTGGATTATCATTTAAATACCATTATGTATATGCAGTGTAAAATGTATCGCCAGGTCGTTTGTCAATCCAATTTCTTGTTGCCACACATACATATGGCGACAAATTTGACGCTGTAAATATGTCATTCCAACGAGATCATCATTTTTGTCGATCGCTAATTCGATTGTCGATCACAGTTGCATTGCCTCGATGTTGCTTCCATCAGTGATATTTGTCAACACAATGGATTATGGAAAATATCCGAAAATACCCTAAAGCCTACCCAGATTGTCTATGATGTTCTCCACACAAGTACGCCAAAACTGGTTGTCTGACAATTCCTCTAAATTGTTTCTAGATAAATAATTAAAAGTAAAGCTAATAGTTCGACGTAGCTCAATCAAGTTATGACCAACGTTATGTCACAACCCATGATTTTCAAACATAAATTACAGATGAATGGCAACACTGAGGTACAATTCAGTATTGAGCCGTTAGGTTGTGCAAATGTTAAATAAGGTTATATCAACGGACAATGTTGAAACCTTCTCATAGCAAATTCGTGAGGCTGGCGTGATGATATACATCAATGATTATTCTTAGACGAATACTTTTAACATTTTCGTTTAAATTAAATAGGTAATGTCGTTATTTAATTTTTATCCACAGAAAAACCCTTTGGTTTCAAACTATCATTGAGAATAAAAATGATGATACAGAAGGTGATAATGCGATCGTAGATCATGACGAGAAATCGTTTGCTATTAGATTCGAAGAATGCAAAAAAGGTGGGTGCGAAATCGCTAACAAACACTTGCACTGTTTACTCTGCAACGCGACTGTCGACAGCGGGGAAAAGGCGTGCTAGGATCATTTCAAGAATGTACACGAAAAGGACGCGATAGTTCATGAACATCAACTGTCTTTAAAATGTAAGCAACGTCACAATAGCAATGAATACATTCGGCCACACTATCATTGTGTAATATGCGATAAAAGAATTTTCAGCAAAAACAGATTTAAATCTCAAGTCAGCACATGGGCATTTCCAGTAGCCACATTCCAGAAGGTACTAAACAAAAACATAATAAAGATGAAATTAACAGCCAGGATGAAGTAAATGAACACATTCTACCAGAAAAAGCAAGACGTTTCTTGGAAAAAACTAGCACATGTCCCATCTGCAGCAAAGAGATGTTATGTAAAAGCATTGCCCGTCATTGTCGAAACATTCATAGTATAGAAATTAGGAATGTGGCATACTGCGTTGACAGATCTAAAGGACGTAAGACGCAGTTCCCAGGGCGGTGTTTTTTTCACCTTATTCACGTAAAAAAAAACTGTCACGTAGTTCCGTCTATTTTGGAGTTGACTGCGAGGATGACAACTGTCGGGATTACATGCGTATAGCATGGCGCAGTGGAATGCCTGAATCAGAATGCAAACATCTAAAGATCACTACTTCAGGTGTAGAATATCCAGTGGAAGCAGAATTGGATGCGAAATACTTGTTTGTTTTCAGGACAAATCTAATTTAATGCGCTATATCATTTATATTAATATTTCATTTTGTCTCCAAAATCACGAAAATTCTATTTTCAAATATTGAAACATTTTCTCGTGTAGTTTGTGTAAGTAGGAATCATAAATTCACCCACGTGTGATTGACAGATTTCACTGCTCCGATCCATCTATGGCACGTGCTTGACGCGACATGAATTCTAATTGATAATTTCCAATTTCATTTGCAACTGAAAATTCATTTGCAGCTGTATTATAGATGTAACCAATTTATACTAATGCTAAAAGACGTATTCTAATTGTATTACTGTATGACAAATTATTGCAAATATACGCTTTAAGTAAAATCGGCAGCTGGAACCTAACGAAAGTTTTACTATTTCTGTATGTTTGCTATTACAATTTTTCATATGGTGCAAATTTTATTTTAATTTATTTTAAATTCCGTTTAAAAATATTGAGCGTATTCGAACAACAGTTTTCCCTGAAATGTGATTGAAGTATCTTCCGTTGTTTGAACGTTAAATTTGGTTAAATCTTTTCCGATTTCTGTGAGTGCAATTTACTACTCGCGTTTTATTTTGCATACGATGGTATTTTTTCTGTTTGTTGGAAATATTAAAATATTACTCAATATGCAGCCTTTCTTTCGAATACATTTTTCTCTTATATATTTCTATTAAATACGAATTTCAAAATTTGGTTATTTTCGGATGGGTAGGTATATTTCGAACACATATTTTATGAATTCTTATGGTTTTATTATTGTTTAGTAAGTATGAACGTTAGAAAATTGCAGATATTTTGATGGGACCATGTATATTTTGATATAATCTCATGATAATATGAATACCGTATGAAGGGAAATAATTCCCTAGGAGATTTCCAAACGGCGTCGTAGAATAACAAATCGTTTTCTATGAATAAAAGCATTTTCTTCTCCGACAAGAGGTAATACAAACTTATAAAATAGGACAGGATTAAATATAAATGTAACCGTACATCCCAATCATTATGTTTAGTTTTCTCTAATTAATCATAACATTTCACCTGTAAATATTTTTGAAAGCACTTCTGGTCGGTATCGGCATGAATCGACAGTTTTGGGTGTCGATGGTATTGGTATACACTCAAAATAAAATACTATCGCTGTATCCCAAGCATAAGTTCATGTGAAGTGTCATAACAAATCCGCATCCCCGGTGACATAGGAATACTCATGAATTGCGACTAATCCGCATCCCCGGTGACATGGGAATACTCATGAGTTCTGACAAATCCGCATCCCGAGTGACAAAGGAATACTCATGAGTTGAATGAAAACTCATAAGTTGTGACAAATCCTCATCCCCGGTGATACAGGAATACTCATGAGTTGTGACAAATCCGCATCCCCGGTGACATAGGAATACTCACGGGTTGTAACAAATCCGCATGCCCGGTGACATAGGAATACTCATGGGTTGTGACAAATCCGCATCCCCGGTGACATAGGAATACTCGAAAGTTGTGACAAATCCGCATTCTCGGTGACATAGGAATACTCGTGAGTATTGGTATCGGCCGGTATTTTATTCATATTTGAAGGCATTTGTGATGGGTATTTTGTATCTGCCGGTATCGGTAATGTTGAGAATTGGTGGCATCGGTATCGGCATTGATATCGACAGAAAAATGGAATCGATGCATTCCTAATGAACAGCGCATTCTTGGTGACATAGGAATAATCATGAATTGTGACAATTCCACAACTGTGGTGAATTAGAAATATTAAAAAATGGCGACAAGACCGCACCCCTGGTAAAATAGCAATAGGCATGAGTATTGTAATCATGAGTCAAATAGAAGGACGAATGATTCAAATATAAAATATAATTTAATAGGAAAATATCTCTTTTATTAGTCAAGTAGTGAAAATATTACAAATCATTGTTATAAAGTTTGTTCATTTGAGAAATAGTGAAATGAATTTTGTTGAGCTTTGTGTTTTAGATTTGGAAGTGATGTTTTGGAACTGAAAAATAAAACTTGAACAATCATTTTAGGAAACACAGCTTGGACATCTAAGTTTATGGATTTGATCTAACTTGATCAACATCATTTTATTTTTCTTTCTGTTGACCTAACACAATTCGCTTAATGAAAATACTTTAAATAAAAATACAATTTTTATTATCGGCAGTATCGGTATCGGCCCAATTTCAATAATCTTTATCGGTCGGTATCGGAAATTTAGAGTATCAGCGTTATCGAAATTGAGTTGTGACAAATCCGCATCCCCGGTGACATGGGGCTACTCATGAGTTGTGACAAACCCGCATCCCCGGTGACATAGGAATACTCATGAGTTGTGACAAATCCACATCCGTGGTGACACGAGGTTACCAACCCTTCTCCTACACTACGGAAACCGATGACGAGTCCAAATTAATCTCCAAAGCAATTGATTGAAGGTTTATCAGATCAGCTGTAATAAGTCTTGCGTTTGTATGTCCTTCACATAAAGCAAAAAATGGACTTGAAAGATGGAAATAGATTTAGTGAAGTTACTGAAGAATTTCATTGCTTAATACAAATACTGTCTTCAGCTTGAGAAACGCAAAATAATTGTTTTCGCCCGAGATCTAAATGGGGACCTTCTTGTCTAATAAAAGATGACGAAATCAATGCTTTAATGGATTTACTATCATCAGTTTAAAAAGCTTATCAGATTGTTTCCGCCAAGGATCGAACCGGGGACTTTCGCGTGCTAGGTGAACGTGATAACCACAACACACGGAAACTGTTGACCGCCGAAATCTCTGCCCTTATCTTTCCTTTATTACTCTTTCTCATCTTACTGAAACTAGTAAACAGACTACAATAAGAAAAGTTTATCAAAGGTCAATCACATTCGCTCTCCTCCTGCCATCTCTTCATATCATAGCTTTAACAATCGTTCTGTTTTATCTCATTCACATTAAGCAAGAAAAAAAGCTATGAATTGAGAGACAAGTATAGATCCAGTGCCAATATGCAAAGCAGTATGGCTGAAAAACAAACGATATGTTTCCGCCCGGACTCGAACCGAGGTGAACGTGATAACCGCTACATTACGGAAACCGACACTCTGTGGGATTTTATATTCAAACCAATTGAATAAAAGTTTATAAAAGTTTATCAGATTAGCTTTCATAATCGTTCCGTTTTAATGTCATTCACATAAAGTAAGAAAAAATCCTGGACTTGAGAGATGAGAATAGTTTTAGTGCCAATAGGCAAGGCAGTATGGCTGCAAATCGAAACACATATTTCCGCCCGGGCTCGAACCAGGGACCTTTCGCGTGTTAGGCGAACGTATTTTTTGCAATAAACCGCGGTGCCAAACTCTGTCGCACGCTTTGGAAATTGTCCAGTGCAATCGACTTCGCATTCCCACAAAGATCAAGTGCATGGAATATCCGCTCAGGTATTACTGTCAACAAGTCGGCAGTAGCTCGAGAACGGCGAAATACATACTGCTTGTCGGTGAGGAGACACAGCGACTCCAGGTGACCGGAAATTCTATTATTGACAGCGGACTCAAAAAATTCTACTAATAATTGGCGAGAGACTGATGGGGCCACACATGTTAGGATCTATTCGATCGTCCGAGTTTATAAAAGCTGGTACAATCATCGAACATTTCCAGGTATCGGGGAAAGTGTATTCTTTCAGGCACTTAATTTTGCCAAAATAGGAAATATTTCCGGAGATAGAGTTTATAGAAATACCAAGAAAATGTTGCTGGGACCAGAGGAAACAAAACGAGAAGCGGAGTTATTGACATTTTTTCTAATACTACATCAGAACGTTTAGAAAAATTATATGAAGGTTTATTAGCATTTAGTACGGTGTTGCAGTTTTTGGAGAACATTTTTACAAACAATTCCACTTTGCCTCTAGAAGAATGTAAAATTTCGGAACCACATTTATTGAAGAGGGGGTTTTTCACTGTTCAGGATATTGTGCACTAGTACCTCGATTTAGCAGAATTGAATATTTTTTTGCAATCATTCCAGGCCTTTTTATACAGTTACTGTTATTGGGATTTCGACGATATCCGTGAAAATGTTGTCCGTGAAAATTTATCGCCGCTATTGCCGCTAGGTATTGTGACGGGCCTTAAAATCTCCCGTTACAAGAATCTTGGCAGATGGATAAGACATCAGAATTTTATTCATCTGTAAAGATATTTCATCCAGAATCAAGTAGCCCTGAGTTATAGAGGTACGATGTACAGAAAACAGGAACGCCGTCGAGGTTAGAAACGACATTTGCAAGCACAGGTAGGAGTGTGACACGGGCTACAGGCACATTATCACGAATACAGACGGCAAGCCCATGTACTTGACTGGGAGAATCTTTGCGAATGAGAGGCAAATATCCTGCAACACCAAATTCTGAGGACAATATTTCAGGATCGACATTGGTTTCGCAAAGAGCCAAGATGCCCGGGTAATTTTTTGTGAGAATTGTTTACCGTGAGATTCTTAGCACCCTCTACCCTCTTATGGGGTGCACGGGACTGGGGTCCTCTGGTTTTCTTTGTACGAGTCATAAAGGATGAAAAACAGCTACTGCACGCAAAGCCGAAAAAATTCCAGAGGAAGCGAACTGCTATTGCAGAATGCAGTGAATGATATCTACCTTGGGCGAGAGTGTAAACTTTCTACCACTTCTTCCTTAAGATTACATTTAGTATACCCCACCTGTAGAACTACAAGATAATGGTGACCCTACCAGGAGAAAATATCTCCCATCAGTAAACGCGCTACAGATTTCTGAGGTAATAAGCCCATCCGCCACAAGGCAGTAATCCCATGAATGGATATGTTTGTTTTTTTTTAATATTTTTATTATTTGAGCAACACTGTTGCTATTATTGGACTCAGCATCCAAAAAGAGAAAATTATTGTTCGAGCATACGTTGCATGATACGTTCACACTGTGGGATTAAGCATTTATTAATAAATACCAATTCAGTTTTCTAAATAAACGATGTTCGATCATTTTTATTTGTATGACACTGTGATTTATTCGCAACTCATGTGTGCCAATGTACAATTTAACCTCACAAACCTCAGGTTCAATTTTGTGTGTGTGTGTGTGTTTTTTGTACAGTTCACTGTGATCTATGACTCATGTGTGCTAAAAATAAAATCCCATATTGGTCACACAAACCTTATCTTACACGAAAGATACAACTATTTTAAAAGTATATCGTTAGTTTATTTTATTACAGCAATGTTTGCCGCAAATATCACAGAGAAAGGGTTTCTGATTTTAATGAATTTTCGTGCGCTTAGCAATATCAAAACTCAAGCGAAAATTATTTTTTCAAGTTCAAGGTTTCGCTTCGATATGTATTCGCACATTCGAACTTTGAAAAAGAATCCCTTTGCGGTGAATTTGTATCCAGATATTTCACAACTATATGGTTTACTCCGGTATATACACAGGAGGCATCAACCCAACCTGGCGTAAGAATCATCAACCAACAACCACATGATGCGAAGATGTTATGGATAAAAAATCATTGCCAGGATATGAAGGATTCAATACTCTTGCCATCACCTACTCATTTCTTGCTGAAAATCTGATGGTGAGTTTTCAAATTATTTCCATTAGTTGGATTATAGAATAGAATGCAAAAATAAATATATTTTTTTTTTCAAGACAACTGTGTTGTAAATTCATGCATGCTTGTTAGTTTCTGAAGCAATCAGGAACATTTGAATATTGAAATGAATATTGAAAAATTTTAGGAAGTTAAAATTTCAAAGAAGAAAACAAGGTGCGTCGGAAGGTGCAAAACATTTTCGATATTTTGATAGCACAGGACAGAAAAAAAATTCGCCAATTTTGGCTCAAATACTTTGAAAAATAATTTTAAAAAGTTTTCAGGGGTTCTGTAGAAAATCAGACAATTCTTAAAAAACTAGAGGTTGAAAGATTCAACTGTTTTACATAGAGGTTCTTTATATGGACATATGGTAGGTGAATGTTCAAGATCACAGTACTATAGATCCCATTACCATTTATAGGCAGGGGCTCTTTTCCAACTGGACTACGTACAGTTGGTGAAAATGGGAGAGACATGCCCTTATTTTATGTATTCGCATGGAGTTTCCATAATATAGATAATAATGTTAATAAAGTGCTGAAGTTCAAGATCTCGTTAGTATAATATTTAGGTTTTGCAAAAAAAGTGGGGAATATAAATTATTTTCATATTATTTACAAAGATTTGAACTCTCGCCCTTGATATATTGCCGACGCTTTGGTTCGATATCACGCTTATTCTGCTGGTTCGCAATTTATGCGCTGTCAAGTGATTGATGGATTGTAGGTATATATAGCACAAAGTGTTTCATTTATTATTTTTGTCGACACGGTCAAAATCAACGTAGAATAGAGTTAATATTAAACAATAAAAATATTTCTTCCAGGGTGTTTCATATAAAGCCCAGGATTACACTGAATATTTGCCATCGACTGGTGAGGGATGCGAATGCCGTGACTTGCTGCGAGAAGAATTCAATGCCTGATCACTTTTTAAGATACACGTAGTCAACACTGGTCGAGGTCGGATCATATGGAATCACGATATTTACCACAAGACAAGCATGACAGGCGGCCACGAGAAGTGAGTATATCGACAATTTGCCGATCTTAGATGTATTGTAGGTATATATAGCACAAAGAGTTTCATTTATTATTTTTGTCAACACGGTCAAAACCAACGTAGTATAGAGTTAATATTAAAAATATTTCTTCCAGGGTGTTTCATATAAAGCCCAGGATTACACTGAATATTTGCCATCGACTAGTGAGGGATGCGAATGCCGTGACTTGCTGCGAGAAGAATTCAATGCCGGATCACTTTTTAAGATCCATGTAGTCAACACTGGTCGAGGTCGGATCATATGGAATCACGATCACGGCCAAGAGAAGTGAGCATATCGGCTATTTGCCTTATATTATTTGGTTGTGATTTCAAATTAATCGCATTTTGACAAATATTGAAGACAATTGCAAAAAATTTTGTTACTATTTCTGTGGTAATTTTGTAATTGTATTAAAATCAGCCAATATTCTTAAGAGGAGATTCACATTCCGGGGATCCGGAGCTTTTTTTATCGAAGTTTACTCCAAGCTAGGCCGGAAGCAGCATCTAAAAAAGAGATTTTGCAAGAGACTGATAGGGCGATACATGTTAGGATCTGATCGATAGCCCGAGTTTTTAAAAGCTGGTTCAATCATCAATCATTTCCAGGTATCAGGAAAAGTGCATTCTTTCAGGCACTTGAATAATTTTAACAAAATAAGGAGATATTTCCGGAAATAGAGTTTATAGAAATATGAAGGAAATGTTGTCGGGACCAGAGGAAACACCAGAATTCGGTTTAGAAATTGCTTCAGAAACAATCAGCGGAGTTATTGACATTTTTTCTGCCTAGTTTGAGACTGGGGAACAAGATATTGTTTGTTATCTGGAGGTTAAGTAAAACGCAGATCCCGTCTGGAAGAAGAATCAGACGGGTTACCCGGAAATCGAGTGTTGACCCTTTCGAGTCCATGACTCCGTTATGGCAAAATTATGAACTTTAATTCCGGTCATGTCAGTTGCCGCTGAATTTAACTAGGTATTGTGACGAGCCTTAAAATTTCCCATTACAAGAAACTTAGCAGATGGATAAGACATCAGAATCTTATCCATCTGCAAAGATATTTCATCTAAAATAGAGCAGACCTCAGTTGAAGGGGAACGGTACATATAAAACAGGAACGTCGTCAAGGTTAGAAGATATTCGCAAGCACAGGTAGGGAGTTTGTTAGAGACTCGAAGGCACGGGCACGGGCTACAGGCATATTGTCACGAATGTAGACGGCAAGCCCATGCATTTGCCTTGAAGAATCTTTGCGAATAAGAGATGAGTACCCTGCACTAGATTCTGAGGACAATATTCCTGGATTGAGATTGGTTTCACAGAACCAGGATGCCGGGGCTATTTTGTGTGAGGAATGTTTCAACTGAAATGGTTACCCTTCAACCCACGTATATTCGAAAATGAAAAGTTGTTGACAATGAGATTCTTAGCACCCTATTATGGGGTGCACGGGACTGGGGGCCTTAGACTTTCTTTGTACCAATCATAAATGCTGAAAAACAGCTACTGCACGCTAAGCAGACAACATTCTATTGTAGAATGCAGTGAGTGGTTATCTACCTTGGGCGAGCGTGTAAACTTTCTACCGCTTCTCAGTTGGGATTACATTTAGTATACCCCACCTGTAGAACTTTCAGGTAATGGTGATCCTGCCAGGATAAAATATCTCCCATCAGTATATCGCAACAGATTACTGAGGTAATAAGCCCATCCCCCACGACAAGTAATCCAATGGATGGACTTTTTTTAAAATATTTTTGTTATTTGAACAACACTTGTTATTATTGAACTCAGCATCCAAAAAGGGAAAATTATTGATCGAGCATACGCTGCATGGTAAAAGTTCAGCTATGCCATTGGGTATTTATTAATAAATACTAATTCAGTTTTGTAAATAATGATTTTTTCAAGTTCAAGGTTTATCTTCGGTATGTATTCGCATATGAACTTTAGGAAAGAATCCCCTTTTTGTGAAATTAATCCCAGATATTTCACCTTCTCCACATGTTAAACATTTGAACGGTTTTTCTCCAGTATGAGTTCGCATAAGACTTTTCAATGTCTCGTTGACATTGAATCCGTTTCCACATACACGACATTCGATTGGTTTCCCACGAAATGTGTACGGATGTGTTTTTTCAATGCTCTAGTCGCACTACATTCCTTTCCACATTGGAATGTTTTTTCTTCAGTATGTGTTCGCATATGATATTTCTAATTTTGATTTTGACTGACATCCTTTACGCATATCTCACATTTAAACGGTTTATCTCCAGTATGGGCTGTCTTAAGTTATTTAAAATTTTCCCACATTCTGAATTCCCACATATTCCACAGTTGAATTGTTTTTCTCCAGTATGTGTTCTAATATGGCGTTTCAAATTTTCATTTGTTTTGAATTATTTTACACATTTGAACAGTTTTTCTCCGGTATGTATTTGCGTGTGGCGTTTCAGATTTTCTTTCCTACTGAATTCCTTCCCATATATTACACAGCTGAATGGTTTTTCACCGGTATGATGCGTTCACATATATAGCAAGCAAGCAATTTGCGAAACCCCTCTGAATACAACCGACCAAGTTGGAAATTCAGGTAATTTAATCATAATATACATGAAGAAATTTTGTTACTGCAAATGAAATGCCAGAAAATAGAATTAAAGAAAGACGAAATACACTATAGAAGATTTGAATACCGCTGTCCGAGATGCCCAGTATAAGGAGCCCTCCAAATGTCAAGCTGCAAAACGCTATGGTATAACGTTGGCAACTGTGTCGGATCGTATTACTGGTAGGAATACCCGTACTCACCAGCCATTACCAGAGATGCAGATTGAATTTGGCGAGGGGAGCCGTTCTCGTTCTACAAGCATGTTGCAAATTCTACATTTGCTAATACGGGGTATTCCGAAATTTTTTCTGTGCTTAGGTAGTTAGTTTAGTTAATTCCAGTTAAGGTGTAGCGTAGTTCTAGTTTAGTTAGGATATATAGTCTGTTGCGATCCAACACATAGTCTGACAATACAAGTTACCTTTGAAATGTCCGGACTGCTGCTTTTGCAAGTGATTAAGCAGAAACAACAAGAACAAAAAGATATATTTGCACCTTTGCTCAAGAGCGATATAGAGTAATAAAATTAATACGAACTTCAAAGATCAAAAAGTTTTTTCACGTGGTGTCTTAAGGAAGGCCAAGTCGGATTAATTCTCCATCCGGAACAATATTTGTCGAATGTCAATTTCCCGTGGTCTGCGATGCTGGGCAAGAGCGACCAAGAACATAAGTTGGTATAACTTTCCGGTCGCTATCGACCAGTATTGTAATGGACTAAGTGGACCAGAAACACGAAGAGTCTGAATCGCAAGAGCTTCATCCTCTTCTTTATGAACCGTATTCATATTTAGACCTTCTTTGGGGATCTTGATTTGTTTCCCACGTTGTTCACTAACTCACTTATATCGCCAACGTCGATAACTTAATTTCATGAATATTCCAGTGCCGTAGTAGTGCAAAATGGCCTTCCTTTCGAGTAACCCTACGAGCCACAAGCACTTGAAGGTTCAAAGCGAAAACCACTGGCTCTTGGTATGGTTATATATCAGCTCTGTGCGATCTGTACGTTATTCGACCGATCGGTCGAGATCTTAAAAGTTTTATCACTGTGACGTCAAAGAAGCCTTTGAACGCATATACCGTTTGAATACTGGGACATTTCTCACATTTCAATATTCCAAACAGCGACAAAAAGCCGAATCCCCCCCCCATCAATTTATCAGTCGGATGCAATTTCTGAGTTTATTAATTGTTCATACTTCGTCTTTTCTATGCAAATCCGGTTTGTCGAGCATGTGATATGGACTGGATAAGGCTGCGCCAGGAACAATAATTATGTGACCGTAAAAAAACGGAGCTTTTTTAACTGAAACCCCAAAACAATTTGTCGTAGATCGAACAGAGAGAAATTCGTGATATTGAGATAGATTGGATTCGGCAACAGTTGGTGCATGTGCAGCGGGGCAGTTTGAAGAAATAACAGTGATCGTCAGCACATTCCGATAGACTGTGCAACCCAGAAAGCGCTCTCAGAAGATTTCTATGCGCTGCAAAATCCACACAATAAAGTTTGTTGAGGATGATGCGAACGTACTGAAACGGCAACAGATAAACAGACACCGGACGACCCTGTCACCGCCAAGGCGGTCGGGATGAAAAGAGAGCGTCGCTCATCAGCAACGTGGTAATATATCAAGTAGCGACCTTTGAACTCTCAACCACCATGCGGCGCAATTTAGTCAATAATGTACCAAAACATAGCACAGTGTTAACGGAACAATTAAACTCAAGACGGTAGGTAATAGACCAAAAATCCAGTGCCGTCACACATGCTAGGTGAGTAGCATGCGCGGCATTTCGAATTCCGAATTACACAAAATGCGACACAAACTGTTCTAAACTAAATTTAAAATCGTTCAACTGTTGATACAAAAGTGGATCAACTCTGTAAGTATTCATTTCAAGATTTTTAAAAGAATATTGATAAAAATTGAAAATTCCCAAGAATGAAAAAAATACATATATTTATTCAAAACAATAATGGGACATTTAAACAAATATTTGAACAATTTACCCCCGAGATTTCGAGCAGTCCACATTCATTTAGCATACTGAGTGTCGGAATATAAATATATATTTACTGAGATGTGATGCATTTTTAAAATTCACGCATATTTCCCGATGCCGTGGGGACCCAAGGGGAAAGAGAGAGTATCGTCGTTCTGACGCGCCCAAGTTCTCAGAATTATGGGGCTTTTTGCGACTTTTTCTGTGGGGACGGAGGAGCACGCAAACGGAACAACTTAAATGACTTGTCGGCACTATCAACCAAGCATTTGATACAACATAAATATGTATACAAATACTAGCATTTATTCAACTCCGGCATTGCATCAACGTTAGTCTCCAATCGCGTTTTTGAAAGTCCGCTAGTAAGTCGCATAGCCGGGTTCATTTTTACAATCCTCATGTGGAGAAGGGCGGACTAGAATAGCATGAAATATGATCTTATTTCCGTTGACGAGTGGAGGCTAAAATACACGTGAAGTGTCTTACGGATGCGTTGGATTACGTTCTGGGTAATAAAATAAAAACGGTAATACTTGCCTAATACCCTCTTTCTGTCAGCAAAGAGTCTGATGATTGGAAATCTCTCCGCGGTTTTCGTAAAAATTTACCGGGGCGTGAGAATTTCTCGCTGCCCATCTGACGCATGTGCGGTGGAAATCGCAGAGTGGATACGCCTTGGGATCGATGAATTTATCCCTCATCGAAAATTCTAAGTGAAGCCCACTCTGCCCCATGGTTTCCTCCTTTGTGCGCAGCGGCAATAGCGGCGAGGAATCACCATTTCCACGGATATCGTCCAAATCCTAATAACAGAAACTGTATAAAAAGGCCCGGAATGAGTGCAAAAAAAGCATAAAGCAAACTTGACAAGAGCAAAAATTTTGGAACGGAATTTCGGTTCCAAAGATTTTTGGGGTTAGTGCATAATGTCCGTCCTGAACAGTGTCAAATCGACCCCCCCCCCCCCCCCCCCCTTTAAACAATGTGGTGCCGAAATTTTACATTCCTCTAGAGACTAAGTGGAATTGTTTGCAGAAATGTTCTCCAAAAACTGCAACCCCGAGTCAAATGCTATAAACCTTCATATTTTCCTAAACGTTCTGATGCAGTATTAGATAAAATATCAATAACTCCGCTTCTTGTTTCTATACTAATATCTAAACTAAATTCTGATGTTTCCTCTGGTCCCAACAACATTTTCTTGGTATTTCTGTAAAGTTTTTCTCCGTAAATATCTCCTATTTTGGCAAAATTATTATTATGTACTTGAAATTATTATTAAGTTAAAAATTATTATTAAGTACTTGAAAGAATGCACTTTTCCAGATACCTGGAAATGTTCGATGATTGTACCAGCTTTATAAACTCGAGCGATCGAACAGATTCGAACATGTATCGCCCCATCAGTCTCGTCATGTCAATTATTAGTAGAATTTTTGAGTCCGCTGTCAATAATAAAATTCCCGGTCACCCGGAGTTGCTGTGTCTCCTCGCCGACAAGCAGTATGGTTTTCGCCGTTCTTGAACTACTGCCGACTTGTTGATAGTAATACCTGAGCGGATATTCCATGCACTTGATCGATGTGAGGCGGCAAAGTCGATTGCACTGAACATTTCCAAAGCGTATGCCAACTCCAAAGAGTTTGGCACCCAGGTTTATTGCAAAAAAATACATTCGTACGGTATATCGGGCCAAATTTCCTCTTAGTTTTCCCTAACGAATCGTAGAATCAACGTCGTTTTAGACGGTCAACGCTCCGCAACGTATGTCATTTCATCTGGTGTCTCTCAGGGGTCGAATTTTGGTCCAATTTCGTTTTTAATTTATATTAATGACCTTCCTGACAAACTGATTTGTGACTCAGTAATTTACGCTGATGATACAACTCTGTTTTCTTGTCTAGATAAAATCTGCCCCAAATCAACGCCTTGCTCTCGCTAAATCGCTTGAATCTGACTTATATCAAGGACGAGAGTTCAAATCAAATATTTGTAAATCATATGAGAATAATTTTTATTTTTTACTGCTCATACTTTATGTAATCGCATGCAGTTTTCATAATATAGGTATTAATGTTAATAAGATCTCGTTAGTATAATATTTAGGTTTTGCAAACCAATCAGAAAGATTTCGATGAATATATGTTGTCAAGTATGGTTCTCTGACAGAGGCCTGGTTCATTTGTGGCACATGCATTGTGTGTTAGGTTTTTGCAATTCAAGTGGCCGTTAGTTGGTTCTTTTTTAGATGGTGGTTCTGGCCTAACTTGGAGAAAATTTTTTTAAAAAAAAAAGTCCACCAGTCAGGTTGGTATACAGATAATTAAAAATGAAACAAATTCAAAGTTGTCGGATCCCCGGAATGTGAATCTCCTCTTAAGAACATTGACAGAATTGAATATAATTACAAAATTACCACAGAAATAGTAACAAAAGTTATTTTCCTTGTTGCAATTGTGTTCAAAATTTGTCAAAATGCGATTAATTTGAAATCCCAGCCTAAGATCGGCATAAAGCCGATCTACTCACTTCTCTTGCCGCCTGTCATGCTTGTCTTGCGGTGAAAATCATGATTCCATATGATCCGACCTCGACCAGTGTTGACTACTTAAATCTTGAAAAGTGATCCGGCATTGAATTCCTCTCGCAGCAAGTCACGGCATTCGCATCCCTCACCAGTCAATGGCAAATATTCATTGGAATCCTGGGCTTCATATGAAAAACCCCGTAAGAAATATTTTTATTTTTTAATATGAACTCTATTCTACGTTGTTTTTGACCGCGTTGACAAAAATAATAAATGAAACATTTTGTGCTATATTTACCTACAATCCATCAATCACTTGACAGCTCATAAATTGTGAATCAGCAGAATATTTCCAAGCGTGATATCGACCCAAAGCATAGAGTTGGAAAGAGACCCTCTGCCTATAAATAGTAATGGGATGTATAGTAATGTGGTCTCAAAATTCACCCTTCATGGGAAAATATGGAAAATTATTGTTAAAATAATAAAGATAATTTATAAATATAGATAATATATCTCATGCCCATTTTACTTACTATTGTGCAATTTATAAAAAAATTATTAATTTGAAGAGTATATTTAGTCAGCTCTCAACATCAACTGAATCTGAACAACAAACCTAACATATACCGAATGGAAGTAAACTAGTTGGGACAAGATCTCGTGCCTATGTATACGGGTCTTGAACTTCCATCCTTCATACGCCCTTCCCTCACACCCTTCATAAAAAAGGCATGTAAAACAGTTGCTATCTTTCGGCCTATAATTTCTTAAGAATTGTCTGGTTTTCTCCAGAACCCATGAGAATTTTTTAAAATTATTTTTGACGTATTTGAGTCAAATTTGGTGAATTTTTCTGTCCTTGGTGTTGTCGTTAGGCATTATCGATATGTACTACAAAAAAATCAAAAATGTCCTGCACCTTCCGCCGCACCTTGTTTTCTTCTTTGAAATATTAACTCCCTAAAATTTTTCAATATTCAAATACTCTTGATTGCTTCAGAAACTAACAAGCATGCATGAATTTACAACACAATTGTCGTGAAAAAAATATTTATTTATGCATTCTATTCCATAATCCAATAGATCTCTATAATTCGAAAACTCACCATCAGATTTCCAGAAGGAAATGCGTAGGTGATGGCAAGAGTATCAGATCCTGGCAAAGATTTTTTATCTAACACTCTCCATAACATCTTCCCATCACGTGGTTGTCGGTTGATGATTCTCACGCCAGGTTGGGTTGATGCCTCCAGGGATGAAATGACGAATCAAAAATATTGTGATGTATTTTTCGTGGTAGACCGTCCTTCCAGGAAACAACCTGCTTAAAACAACAAACTTTCTGAAAATTTTGTTAAGATGTGTCAATTAGGGTTGAAGGAAAATAAAACTAATCTTATCAACTCAATTTTCTCTCTGGCAGCAATTTTTTAGCGAATATTCAGATTTGATAATCTGAAAATTTTTCCAAAAACAGTACGAGGACCTTGAAATCAACTCCTTATGTGAAGTCTGATTCATCCGGGGAAAATAGCCCAAAAGTTTTGGATCACAGAAGGTGCAGAGTTCGAATTTAGGGGAATCAAACTTATCAGTTTCTCGGATCCACGCGAAGCATGAGATCTCCAGAGGAGACAGTGACTAGACAGGGTTAAACACATACTGATAGGCTCGGGAGATGAAAATATATAAGATTCAAGTTCGGGATAGGGAAAAATTATATTTCTACCATTTTGAAATGGGAGGTATTCGCTCGGTGTCAAGGTGTCAAATTCTGTCCCATGGAAGAGAAGATATATTGACATAATACTTGTTTTGCTTGAAACGCTCAAACGATCGAAATTCTGTTTTAACTACGAAAAGAACAACAAAAAAGTTTTTAATTCCATTTTTAAAAAATTTACCCTCATTGAAAATTGTTTTTAATACCACTTTTTCATTAAAATTTACTCAGACTGCAAGAGACGTATCATATGTCAAATTCCCCCCCAACCCACTAGTGTGCAATGAGCCACAAAAAGACGTCTATTGACGTTATTTTTAATGCCATTGAGTATGGTCAAGCACACTGATAATAGTAGCAGAAAGAAGCACTTTGTTCACATCGATTTGAATCAGGTTTTTTTATCAATGCTGTTAATAAACCAATGCAGGAGGGTTTCCGAATTTCTTTCAAATTTCTGCTTCAGCGATCTCATCAACTCAAACCAACAAAATTTTTTATATCCCAGAAAATGTATGTTCTATCCATTCACAATTAAAACATACTTTAATATGGTTAATTTAATATGTGATTACTTCTCGAAATTCCTCCCACTGCATCCAGCTTTCGGTTTTTCTGTACAGTGTTGCGTGAAGGAGCCCGAGTGTCTAGTCTGACAAACGATGTCCCAATACTGATTGATGGTGGGTCACTTGATAGTGTTTTCCCATTAAATCGAGAAAATAATTTATCCATCAAAGTATCGTTGCATTTACGAGAATCTTTGGCTAAAGTCTCCGAACGCACAGTTTCTTTGAGAAATTGTAGTGGTAATTTCTCTAGATTAATGAGACCAAATAACTCTTGAAAAATCTTTTTCCTGTTTTGAACATCATGTTTAACCCATCCGTGCCATTTTACAGTCTCAGAAGAATATGTCGTGTTTATGGATTTGAGAAGCATCTCGATATCATCCTTCCTGGCATCACAAAAGTCATTTTTTTCAATAACTTGTTTGAAATTCACCTTCAAGAATCGATTTATCACATCTTTTACTGCAGTTGTATTAGAAACTGCAGAAGTTTCAGCCAGATTCTTCAGGATATAGCAGTTGTCAATCCCAAGATTCCTCTCGAGATTTTTTACATCCGAGAATAATGCAACGATCACTGTTTTCTTCACATCACTATTCGCTTTCACCAAAGTATCCACTACTACAGTTTCCAGAAGGGAGTTGAAGGGAAATTTTTTTGTATCCTGTATTTTGTATTTTGCATTCCTTTCTCCTCTTGTTCAAGTTATGACAATCACTACAAAGTACCTGCCTAACGGTGGTGGGTATAAGCCCCCCCAATCCCCGGTAGGTTCACGGACAGGCCATAACAAATAATAAAAACCTAACAAGAATATAAGATAGGAAAAGAGCACTTAACAACACATTATAAAATACACTGAATCACGGCGCAATAAAAGACGCTGTTGACCTTGCAACAATCAAAATCAGAAACCAGATTCACTTGTTAGCTGGACAAACACGTAAGGTGGCGCTCTAGATTAAATCTTAGGATTCAATGATAATTAAAAATTTAATCCCGTCACAATATGAACGTATACGCCACCCGGTGGTTAATGTTATAGAACATATGTGCCATTGGTGGATGCCGCTCAGATACCTTATTTTAAATTAGGAATCTGTGTAATTCTGAAACGACGAAATTATTGCATGGTATAATTAAAATTGTCTGTATTGAAGTATTATTCGGAAAATTGCTAAGCGGACATCATCTGTATTGCCATTTCATGTGTTACATATTTTCCATAAATCAAGATGAATTTTTTAAATCAGGTGGTGTCTGTTTATTCCTTATAAAAGTCAAAACATTTAATTTGCCAAGCATGCGCTACAGACGAACAAATCGTCAATGAGGCGAACCATCCACGAAAAAAAAACTTGCACGGATGAAAGTTTTGAGACGGGGATTATATAGAGCAACCTTTTATGTTACACATAAAAAAAACTAAATCTAAAAAAAAACTAAAAAATTAAATCTAAATATATCGCGCAAAAAATAACGAAGTAAAAAAATAAATTAATCCGTGCACGCGTCTTATCCCAGGTAGAACCTTATCCCATGTTCCATCTCATACACGAAAAGTTGCATTATATCAAAGCACAGTATAAACTAAGGACATCTTACCTAAAACAAATTTAATTTTTTAAAATGGCAAATTTAGTCATGCGTTGATAACATTGAAACTCTATATTTGTGTGCAAGAATGCTATATATCGCTATAGAAATTGAGGAGGCTTTCATTCGGTAAACATTGAACAAGGAAACTATTTTTATACAGCCACTTCTTAGAGGTGGATCGTATTAGGTGTGTTATTTCAATGACTGTTGACTTCCTCGTTCAACTGTTGACTGCATTTGAATTTACCAAGCTTGAGCCGCAGATTGATCGCAGGGGTACAGTGAGTCTATGTGTGGTTCATGCTTCATGGAACTAAGTTTCTATTTAGTTGATCATATGACGTTGGAATGATTATGATAATTCGTTATAATATTCGATTCAAATAGTAAGCGTTAGTCGCAGGCGGAGGCTTCATTTCTGTCGTAGGTTTTCAAAGAATTGTTGTATCTAAGGATCGTAAAAACTACAGATCATTTGAATTCAGAGTGATACATTGTAACAAAAATGCAGTACAATCGCTAGTATTACTAACTGTTGACCAAACTTGAAAGGATTTCCGCGGTCGTCATAATGGGCGTCGGAAACAGTAGGACTTTATTTTTTAATAAGGTAGGTAGGTACATTGTAACAAAAATGCAGTATAATCGCTACTATTATTAGCTATTGATTACCGAATTGTGTTTCCGCAACGGCCAACAACTGGCATCAGTGTCGTATTTAGAACCTTGAAGAGGAGGGGTTGACCAAAATCCAAACTCAAATGAAAAACAGCTATTCAAATCTTAAATCTAATAGTTCAGTCCCAAAGCAGACCGCATCGGTTAATATTCGTAAAAGAAAATCGTCTACTGAGTACTAGAACTGCAAACTATTTCTGTGCGCAATTTTCCAGGATGCCAGCCCGGCTCGTTGGTGAGATCGTAATGTCCAGAAGGCTGATGGTCCGATGCTTGGCCGTTTCACCATGCTCGGCAAGGCACTTCTCGAGTAGCTGTAACATGGTACAGATAAACAATGGAATAGATACAGAGGTCCGTGCCTAACGGCTTTTGGGTATAAGCCCCTCCGGTAGGTTCACAATTCGAAAACCCTAAAAAAAATTCCCAGGATTTTAAGAACAAACTCTATTCTGATCACAGGTTGCTAACATGGTTTATTAAAATACATTAGAAAGTATTACTAGGACTACATAATTATATTAAACAGTGATTGAAAAATATACACGGACATAAATTGGAGTATAGATTAAAAGTTTTTCGTTGGCATAAGCCTTGGGTGAAATAAAGAAGAAAAAATGTTTCGCCAAAATCTTTCTTATTGACCAAGACTGATGAGAAAGAATAACATCCTGCCCTTTAGGCGCCGGTTCATGTCGATTTCACTTTAATACGAATTGCTAAACAAAGCGAAAGGTGCGCATTATGGTATAAATTGTTATGGAAAGAGGCGGCCAAAATTCAATATAGTTTGGCTTCAGAATGGAATAATTTGTCCGATTCGAAAATGCAAAATCTATATTAAACGAACTAAAATATATTGATATTATTAAATACACAAAAATTTACTTTTTGATTCTGTTGATTTCGAATGAATGTAAATAAAAATTGAATCATACATAAATTCGAAAATCAGGGTTCTAATGAAATATCGAATGTTTAAAGAGCCATAATTTTGAGATTTTGAAGCCTCGCCATAATTTGCGATTTGAGGGAACTAGCGACGCGTTCCCGGTCAGAAAATTTATGACCAATCATGTTTTTTTAAGTGTGGGTCACTGATGGAACGTGTCGTCGAAGTGCGGTCCATGTGTGGCTCATGCTTGACAAATTAATATTTCGGATTGGGTTAAATTTTCAGTTGTACATGTGACGCGATTTTTGAAAGGCTTTGTTTTGCGATGTAGATATACTTGTTGTTTTTCTGAGTGTCAGTATTGCTGACTAGGATAGTGGAAGAAGGTGATCGACGAGGCATTGCGATATCGACTCTTCGAGAGGCAGTTCACGTTTTTGATTTAAGTACGTTCGCAGTTTTTGTGTTAAAAAGATAATTTTAGATTTGTATTTCGTATTTTTTTAAAACAAGTAGGGATGGGGAAAACCGAATCGCTTGGAATTCGAATCTGATTCGGATAATTTTTTCAAATCGGATCCAATCACTAAACCCGTTGAATAACAAATATCCTATTTTTAGTGTTACAACTTGTCTCCATTGTGAAAATCAAATGTAGTTATATCTAAGAGCAACAATTTTCATATTTCAACGATAAAATGCAAGCGATTTTGGTCAAATTTGACCAATGGAAATTTCACTTCATTGGGCAAATTTTTGTTCTTAGAAACGATTCGCGATTGATTCGAATAATTTGAGCTTCGAATCGATTCGAATCTCGGTATCGAATTGCCTAGCCCTAGTCGCAGTCGAGCACTGGTGATCTCGCGTGAAGTCCGGTTGCGTTGATAGGAATATAGAAAATCTGCGAAAAGGAGACTTATGTTTTATAACCCCAATGATGATCAATGTGATTCCAACTGGGATTGATGATTATGATTCCATAAAAATATTAATAACAAAAAATAAATATTAATAACAATTATAATATCTCGAGTTAAGCTTCCGCTAGCATTTCCCCTGAGTCATTCTCTCGGGACGTGGGTCTTCGCATTTCCAACTTGTCTGTTACGTCGTGCTTCGTCGTTTCTTTATCACTGAAATTGCAAACTTCGAACATTACTTGCTGATATGGAAGTTATGCCAGATTAATATTATCTCAATTTAAATAAATAAGTCTCTGCAGGTGAACACTTTAAAATAGTCCTCACGTATTTCCTGCGTGTCGTAGAAGCCGTCTAAAAGGAAGCGAAAAAGTGGTAGATGATAGTATCATCGTCCGGTGCAGATACCTATCGCTGCACTTGACCATAGCGGTTCAGTTATATTTTGAATGTGTTCCGCTTAGAATGCAGTAGCTATTCGCTATTGAGGGGCCGTCAGTTGATTTCTTTTACGCACTCCTTCCAGCCTTGCTCAGAGTGAACTTCAATAAAAAATGATAAACGTAAGTCTCAAGACCCGATGTCACCAATTGACTTGCAAATTAGCGCCAATTTAAATGGCTAATACAACACCTGATTCGGCTATTAATATTGATAGCCAATAAATGTCGACAAAATATCTACGACGTTGGAGGGGACAAAATTTACAATTTGTGTTAACATTCCCCCCCGCCCCCCCCCCCCCCCCCCCCCCCCCCAAAAAAAATAAAAATTTTATTTAATTTTTGTATGGATTTAGGTGTGGGACCCCAATACAGTTTCGAATTTTATTTTAAAAAAAGAAAATATAGTTTTATTTATTCAGTGTTATTGAGGGGAATGCTTACAACGTTACCTGGTTTCATTGTTTTGCTATGCAATTACATCTGTGGTGTGGAACTGACCTTGCGTCAGCAGTAGCGTCAGCATACAAAAATATTTTCGGATGGAGAATGTTGTGTGTGGGTTACGATGCCTCGCTTCCAACGTTCATCAATCCTGTCACTTCCTTCATCCAAAAATTTCATTTTGTCATGTCATGACGATGCGATTCATCAGTGACTTATACTTAACAAAACACGTTAAAATGCCCGACTCGGTGACCAGGTCGGTTAAGCACAATCGTATTGTCCGGAAGGCCGCTGATTCGGTGCTTGATCGTTTCACCACCGAGCGTGCCCTTCAGTAAGGCACTCCTCACGGAAGCATTATTTGCACTCCGTGGGTAGCTGTAGCATAGAACAGACACACATTCAATACAAACTTCAGTGCCTTGAGGCCCCCGGAGGTTCAAGGACAGGTCATAGCAAATAAGTCAAAAACCCTAAAAAAAACACGTCAAATTAAAAACTATCTGACTGTGTGTCACTGAGACTTTGATTCGGTTTATGCTTGACAAATATTCTCGCTTTCGTTTCGTCTACTCCTATTGAAACTAATAAAGGAAACAATCACTTACCTGCTCTTCCTGCAGAATAAAATTGCAGCCACCACAAGTATCAGAATACCAATTAATCCTGGAATGGAGACGAGTAATAACAGAGTTGTCTCACTCATTTCGCTTCCATCGGTGTTAGTAGACCCTGTATTATTATTTCATGATGAAACGTTTCGAATGTTGCTGCAGTGCGATAATCATGTTTTTACTTTATATGCGGGCGTGATGACCTACTGGTGAAACATATTGCCATCGCAGCTTGAAGATCTCGGGTTCGAATCCGGCTCGTTATTCCATGCCAACCACTCAACCCGGGGTGTAATAACTTGGGTAGGCTAAGCCGAACATGAAAAGATAATACCTTCCCAACAATTCTAACCCTTTCCGTCAATAAGTGGCCGTTGGTAGAGGGCCTTGGTCAGGGTGATCCATTCCAAGAAGTAGCTATAAAAAAAAATCATGAGGAACTGAATATCAAGATCGCGTTAGATACATGTCCTATTAGGATGATTTTTTTATTGAAATTAATTCCAAGAAGAACAAGGCCGGAAGCAGTGACTAAAAAGAACCAACCAACGGCCACTTAATTGAAAAGAGCTACTACAAAATGCAGCACGAACGGCCGCGCTTTAAACTGAAAACATCCCAAATGAAATTTAACCGCTATTGCTAAGTGCAATGAGTGGTGTCTGCCCCAAATTGAATTTTTTTCCAAAGATTTTTTGTAAGTATGAGTCACCGAATAATCGCGTCGCTAAGGTAATAAAAATACAACGAATAATTAATAAAATATAACGCCGCTATATGATAGGGATTTCGTTGTCAAATAAAATACAAACACTTTTATCGGATACACAAGTAGAGGCAAATAAACAAGCATTGCAGTTTTGGGACCGTAGACGCAACAGATCTTTGCTTTGATTATTTCAATGATAATTTCACATCAAATTTCGGGCGGCTTTCACTTTAAAATGTTTGGGGAAATTCGTCCCAAAACTTGAGGGAACGTTTCAGAACAAAGCCTGTGGCGCTGCCAACTTTCGGTAAAGCTGAGTTTGATGTTGGCGATATATCCCGATTCCTATTTTTTTATTGAAAATCACTCGGAGCAAGGCTGGAAGCAGTGCCGAAAAGTTACTACAAGATGTTGTACCAGCAATTGCACTCTAAACGGAAAACATCCCATACGGAACTAAACTGTCATGGTAAAGTGCAGTGAGTGGTATTAGCGCTGGGCATTGGTTAAACCATCTACCACATCTTTGCTTAGCTTTAACCCCCTCTTACAACGCACAGGAAATACGTTAGGACTATTCTAAAGGGCAGTAAATAAATACTGACATTTATTAGCGTCCCCTGTGACTTCGAAAATGTTATTTTTCATGAAGGTTCTTGAGGTCAATATTATTCAGTTACGGAATTATATAAACACGAGAGTTTATTTTGTCAAGCATGCGCCACAGATATCTGGGTTGCGACAATATGCGGACACACCTCGACATGTACATCATATAGCCCAGTAAATACACCCTCGCCTTATATAATGGCCAAGTACACAGCAGAAGGTGAAGAACCGCCGATGCGTTCTAGGTCGTGAGATAGGTAGGCACTGTTTTCACACTATCGAAAGTTTTGCTTTTGGTATGTATGTGCCAAAGATGGGCCGCGTTTCATCGACGCGTTATATCAGTGACTCATACTTAACAAAAGATTTTTGACAAAATTTGGCGGTTGGCATTGTATAAATATGAGAGTTTGGCTACATTAGTGATTTGCAAGCGTTGTCATATTTAAACAGTAAAAAAGATATCTGCAAACAGTGTTGTGTTTAGAAACTTGAAAAAAGGGTTGACCAAATTTTGAAACATTTGAAGTGGCAGAT
Organism: Styela plicata; assembly: GCA_963675895.2. Lineage (NCBI taxonomy): Eukaryota > Metazoa > Chordata > Ascidiacea > Stolidobranchia > Styelidae > Styela > Styela plicata. The sequence goes on from OZ023142.1 coordinate 25,697,681, forward strand.
CGCTCAGGGCATATACTACTCACTCACTGCACTTTACCTAATCAGTTCAGTTCCGTTTGGAATATAGTTTAGAGTATAGTTGCGGGAACTACATCTTGTAGTAGTTCTTTGCTGTTAAGTGGCGTTAGTTAGTTCCTTTTCGACAATGCTTCCGGTTTTGCTTAAAGTGAATTGCAATAAAAAAAGTAAAATTTTGGCATCACAATCGGCGTAGCAGACGAAGAAATTTTCCTAAAAAATGGGGTTTTTAATTGTATATCACCATAAAACACCCGAGAAGTCGTTACGGAAGTGTAAAGTTTTAAAAATGCGATTTCAGTGCCTAAAATTGGCAAATTAGGGGTAAATTTTGCTGGGCGCCGAAGAACCGCAAAAAAATTGAAAAAATTCCTACGTTTTAAGGCAAAAGCAGGAATGAGGAGGCCATGCTAACACTTTCTAATAAGCTAAAATCTGCAAGATAATAAAAATATTACTTACCGATGCTATCTCTTGTATGAGCCTGTTCAGTCGTGGTCGTTGTGGGGAGCGCTGTAGTGATTGGCAATATTGTTTCAGTAGTGGTTGTTGGTTGGAAAGCTGTGATGGTTGGTCGAGGTTTTATTGTTGTCGTCGTTGTTTCTGAAAATTAGATGTCTATAGAAACAGACTGACAGAATCTTGTTTTATTTCGATTGTCTGACGCATTCCGGGTTATTTTCTTCTGATAGTTCAAATACCTTGAACATTATTAACATTGATATTAAATTATTAATAATAAAAAGCGTCGTTGAAGATGTTGAAGCTTTTAACATACACTAAAAATATGAAGCGTTCGGAGAAATTTTATTGTGTTGTATGTAGGGCTGAGCAAGACCGAATCATTTGAAATTCGAATTTGATTCAAATAATTTTTTCGATTCCAATCACGAATTCGATGCCAATAACAAATATCCCATTTTTACTATTAGAATTTATCTCCACTGTGAGAATCAAGAAATTTAAAGTTTATTGTGTATATTCAAGTCACACTCTATGCCTAAGAGCAATAATTTTCATATTTTAACGACAAAATATAGTCGATTTTGGTCAAATTTGACCGTTGTCGTTGAAAATAAAAATTCTAGTTCATTTAGTAAGTATTTGTTCCTATGAACAGTTCACGATTGATTTGAATATATTGCGCTTCGAATTGATTCTATTCACGGAATCGGATTGCCGGGCCCTAGTTGTATGTGGGACTGGGCAAGAACGAATCATTTGAAGTTCGAATCTGATTCAAATTATATTATCGAATCGAATTATAAATTCCATATAAAACAAATATCTCATTTTTATTGTTACAACTTGTCTCCGTTGTGAAAATCAAAAAATTTATAGTTTAGTCTCTTTTCAATTCACACTACATGTCTCGGAGCAACGATCTTCATATTTTATTTCAACGACGAATAATAATCGATTTTTGTCAAATTTGAAATCAAATCGATTGCATTTCGTAGTTAAAAATGAAAATCGTAGTTCATTTAGTAAGTATTTGTTCCTATGGACGATTCACGATTGATTCGAATATATTGTACTTCGAATCGATTCTATTCACGGAATCGAATTGCCTTGCCCTAGTTGTATGCGGGACTGGGCAAGACCGAATCACTTGAAGTTCGAATCTGATTCAAAATATATTATCAGATTGGATCGTATTATAAATACCATATAAAAACAAATCTTTGCTTTGATTGTTTCAATGATAATTTCGCATAAAATTTCGGGAAGGTTTTTCTTTTAAATATTTGGGGAATTTGGAGATTTCCTACGTTTTAAGGCATTTAAAAAGCAAGATGACTGAGGAGGTTAAAAGGCTAGTGTCTGAAAGATATTAGGAACATTACTTACCGTAGCTCTCTCTTGTATAAGCGTGTTGAGTAGTTGTCGTTGTGGACAGCGTTGTAGTGACTGCCAATATTGTTTCAGTAGTGGTTGTTGGTTGAAAAGCTGTGATGATTGGTCGTGGTTTTGTTGTCGTCGTCGTTGTTTCTGAAAATTAGATGTCTATAGAAGCAGGCTGAAGGAATCTTGTTTTATTTCGTTTGTCTGACGCATTCCGGGTTATTTTCTTCTGATAGTTCAAATACCTTGAACATTATTAACATTAATATTAAATTATTAATAATAAAAGCGTCGTTGAAGATGTTGAAGCTTTTGACATACACTAAAAATATAAAACGCTCGGATAAATTTTATTGTGTTGTATGTAAGGCTGAGCAAAACCGAGTCATTAAGAATTCGAATCTGATTCGAATTATATTACCGAATCGAATTACAAATTTCGTATAAAAACAAATATCCCATTTATACTATTACAACTTGTCTCCATGGTTAAAGTCAAGAAATTTATAGTTTTTAGTCTCTTTCCAGAACACACTATATGTCTCGGAGCAACAAATTTTAAAAATTAAATCGATTGCACTTTGTCGTTAAAAATGAAAATTCTTGTTCATTTAGCAAGTTTTTGTGCCTACGAACGATTCACAATCGATTCCGATGAATTGTGCTTCTAATCCATTCAAAATCTATTCTAATCGATTATAAAATTATTTTTTATTATGCGTGGGACGTCCTCTCATTCATTCTCCTTCAAATATACTACTGTATCTGTAATAAATTCCTATATGTATATTCTAATATTTCAATTATTTCTCTTAAGATAGACTATTAAACTGAATTACTGATTGAGATGAAAGGAGCAATCTTATAGCAGCTGGTTAAACACGGACTCTGCCCAATCGGAAAACATTGTAAAAACAACTTTTCTGAAGTATTTTACACTGATGGATCGCGTCGAGGAGACGCGGTCCATCTGTGGCACATATATGCCACATATATGACTTCCGATATGGCGAGAACATCGTCTACCTATCTCACTACCTGGAATGCAATGAACGGTGGATAATTCTATTGCAAATCCCATATTGTTGGAGGTCCAATCTTTCGGCGGTTGTCTACCTTCTGATGTGTACTTGACTATAACATAAGACGTGGGTATGTTCACTGGCCTATATGATGTACATGTCGAGGTCCTGGCGTATATTTTCGAAACCCACGTATCATTTTTATTTTCATTGATGTCTCTGTCACATTCTTCTTGATCTGAAACAGAGGGTCCAAAGTATCTTTTTATGACACATCATCACATTTCAGGGTACAGGGTACGAAAGAGTGCACAAATAAGGCTGGGAAAAACCGATTCATTCAAAATTCGTAAAGGAGTTGGATAAGTTTTTCGTATCACGAATTTTTAGAATCACGAATTCCATAAAGATAGCAAATTCCCCGTTTTTCAAAATCAAAATATATTGAGTTGCGAATCCAATACTAATTGCATAATCAAACCTTTGAAAGCATTGCACATTGCGTCTTTAGGGGCATCGTTATTTCATAATATCTTTCCCTGTTCGGCTTAGCCCACGCAAGTTACTACACCCTGGGTGGAGCGGTTGGCATGGATTAACGAGCCGGATTCGCCGGGACTCGAACTCGAGATCTTCAAACCTCGAGGCCAACACGTTTAACCACCAGGCCACCGCGCACACATCAATTTGGCCAAAATTAAGAATATTACGATCCTATTTTGTCGTTTAAAATTTGTTTGTCAATTTTTTCTATGACTATTGAAATGATTTCTACGGGTCTATAGAAATCAAGGAATTGAATTGCAATATTCGAAGGCGCATCTCTCTTACCAATCTCTGAATAAACAAAAACAATCGAAGTTTAAGTATGATATTTAGGATTTTTCCGCTCATTTTGTTATGATTAGGATAATTTTCTATTTTAATGTATCTTTGAAATTTTCTTAGAACTGATTAATGGTCAAAATTGCATTGCAAATTTTGTTCTTCCGCTGTTCAAGCTGTAACATAAAAGTTCAGAGTAAACTTACTAGTCATTTGCAGTAATTGCATTTTCCAAAATCGAAAACGACCACGTAGATAAGATTTCTGCCAAGTATGAACTGTCGATGAGCGGCAACTTGAAGTTACGTTCCATTAACAGCCCATAATTGCCCCGAACAAAGTCCATTTAGAAATTTTTTTACTTACGCATCGTATGAAATGCCATTCTTTCCCCCAAAAGTTCAAGCTAAAACGGCTAATTTTTTTTTACACTGGGTAAAAAATTTTATCACACAACTAGGGAAAGTATTACTAGGTCACCTAGTGTCATTCACATACTTTGATTGAACCAGGTAAACTAGGAAATCGTCGTTGGGCTGCATTAAGTATATTTTTATTACATTTGAAAGTTGATATATTCAATTAGTCTCATTTGAAGGCTTTTCATAACGAAAATATAATTTACCTTTTTTTCATATATTAGGTATCTAGTTTTTCGAATTCGGTACCCATTTGAAAATTAGATAAATATACCTATTTTACATAATAATTTAAGTTTAGTTGAAGTTCAAATAGAAAACTTTGTAGAAGTTAAAAGTAAGTAAATCAAATAGTAGAAAAAATAGGTAAATGTGTTTCAAGAATAAACTCGGGAAATAAGGTATATTAGGTAAACTCAACACTTTCACCAAATACCAAAGCACAACTATACGCTGCGCCCCAAATTTGCAAAAGTTTCAAGTTCTTCGACATTTTATTCAAAAAGAGATTTTTTTGTTTAACTTCTCTTTCTTTTGTTGTTAATGTCACTCACCATTATTTATTGACAAATCATAACCGGAACACTTCTTTCCCCCGACCTTATTCGAAAAATAAAGTCTCTGATATTTGATGGTGATTTTTAAACCGGTATTTGGCGGGAATTGTAACTCCCACGAGCAGTTTGCTTTCTTCCCGCCTTCATACCGGTTATTTGGTGAAGTAATTTCAATGTTTTCATTTTCATCATTTCTGTTAAATGCATATACTGCTAGACTTTTACCGTTGCATTGTCCGTAGACTCCGCAGAACAAAGCTGAAAAATGAATGAACCAATCAGTTGCACATGTGCTACAGATGGACCGCGTCTCATCGACGCGAATCGGTTGTGTCCATCGGTGACACATACTTAACAAAAGATACTTTATTATTTCCCATTGGGGGCCTATCAGTTTTTCATTTATACAGATTTGGTATAAATTGTTATAAAAAGTTTGTGTGCCACGCATGAGTCACAGATGAACCGCACTTCACAATCTTTCGATGGTCCATGCTCAATAAAACCTATTTAGACTTGAGGGTGTTTACTATTTGCAGAACCAAACAAGCCGAGTTGTAGCGACGGCAACCTATTTTTTGCTCGAACCAGGTAAAGTCAAACGGAAATCTAGTTTCATTTTCAAAATAGGTGGTACATGGGTTGAAAACCAGGGGAGCTGGGTAATCGTCGTTTTGCTGGATTTGAATAGAATTGAGGATTGCAATCACCAAATTGCCAATTTCAAAAACATTTACAAAGTATATGTGATTTACTTATTTATTTTATATAGGACACCTAATTTTTGAACCAGGTAAGTACCTAGTTAAAAATTAGGTGCATTTGTTTAATTTACCTAGTAAATTATCTATAGGTAGAACTTTAATCAACTCGATTAAAGTTAAATTAGCTAAACCAGTTATCCGCGAAACTAGCTAAAAGTGCATTGAGAGTAAACTCGGTACTTTTACCTAGAATTGCCAACACTACCGGGGTGCGCTACTTCAAAATCATATTTTATCGTACATTTGTCTCAAAAATAGAAAATGGTAAGTGATTGCAGAATTGGCGCATTTTATTTCGATTACAGATTCATATTATTTTCTCTTGTTCTCTTCTGAACAAACCGCGCAAGTTAAGTATATAAGATATAGTTTAGAAGATAGCAGATCTAAAGTGATTTAGTCCACGTGATAATTAGATCATCGCTATTTTTTTAACCCTCTCCCATTTTAGATTTCTAAAGTAAAGTAGGTTTTTTTTTACAAGTAACGACTCGTGGGCTAATTTAACAAAATGCACGAGTTATGTATATTAGAAGAAGATAAGTCTAAGTTGATTTATTCAGTCCATGTGATAATTAGATCACCGAATTTTTTTAATCTCCCCCCATTTTAAATTTCTGAATAAATCCTTAGTAACATAGCCGATTGTAGATACTTGGTCGTTTCTTATCCTGTATCCGACGCACGAAACCTGGCTTCTCCCATTTTACGTATTTTTTACATAAATCAGGGCTGCAAAAATGGGGCAAAATATGATTGCATATCACCAGTTTATCTGAAATGTTGAAACAATAATCTGCATATAGTGAATTTTGAATAGCGTTTAAACTAATGTAAACTACGAAGATAACATTATTTGCAATTCGGGCTGATCAATTTGATTCGGTGATTTGAAGCATAACATATTCGAATCAATCGTGGATCGTTCATAGGAACAAATAAACTTACCGTACAGCCAACAGGCTATCAATAGCTTTTGTCGCATTATGCTTGTCAAGATCAGTTTGTCTTCGTGATGTTATTGCTTTATGTTACAGTATCCTGAGTGTTATATTTATTAAAATAAAATTGAGATAAAAATGAAATTTTCCTGAAAATATGATTCAAGGCAAAAAGAAATTTGAGGGGTAGATGGTTTTACCATTTACCGGGACAAATGCCAGTACTGCACTCATATATATCCATTTCCCCCCTAAAAATTCGCTCAAAGCAAGGTCGGAAGCAGTGCCCAAAAGGAACTAACTAACGGCCACCTAATAGCAAAGAGATACTAAAAGATTTAGTACCGTTACCAGCAATTGCACTCTAAGCTTCAGTGAGGCGCGATGGCCTAGTGGTTAAACATGTTGGCATCGCAGATTGAACATTTCGGGTTCGAGCCTCGGCGAGTCCGGCTCGCTTATCCATGCCCACCACCTCAACACAGGGTGTAATAACTTGGGTAGGCTAAGCCGAACAGGAAAAGACGATATCTTTCCAGTAATTTGTAACCCTGTCCGTCTATAAGTGGCCGCTGTTAAAGAGCCTTGGACAGGGTGATCCACTCTAAGAAGTGGCTATAAAAAAAAAGCTGAAAACACTACAAACGGAACTGGTTAAGTGCAGTGAGTGGTACCTAGCCTAGACGATGATGAAGCTATCTACCACTTCTCTATTTTCTTTTTGGTGTTCTTTTTGGTGCCGCTTATGACACGTAGGAAATAATATTCTGAAGCCCGTACCACAGGGCATTGATTGTGTCTAATGCCAGCGCGAATCATCAGTGAATCATACTCAAACAGAATAATTTTGACCAGATAAACTAGAATTTTCATTTTTATCGACCAAATGCAATCGATTTTAGTCTAATTTGACCAAAATCGATTATATTTTGTTTTTGAAATATGAAAATTGTTGCTCTTATACTTGTAGTGTGTGTAGTCAAAAATACACTACAAACTATAATTTTTTTACTTTCACAATGGAGACAGGTTGTAATAGTAATATTGTGATATTTGTTATTCACATGGATACAGTGATTTGATACGATTCGAAAAAATCATCCGAATCCTATTCGAATTCCAAATGATTTGGTTTTGCCCTTCTCTATAAATCATGATTTCTCAACTGGAAAAAAATCCTTGTATTCTGGCTCACGCTTAGCCATATACATACATCTGCATATTTCTCTCTTATCTAGATATACCATATCGTCTAACTAAATCGTCTTATTCACTAACATCTTCCATACTGCTTAACCTTACATGCAATATCTTCCATGTAGGATGTTATATGACGTTTGTATAAAAGCTAAACCCACATTCATATTCACTTCGCATGTATTGAACAATGTCGTCATATCGAAATATTTTACAAAATTTCCGCATTAGGATGACGAATCTATTGTTAAAAAAATGGAAGTCTGCTTACGCATAATACAGTGGGCTGGTGACGACAATCTATTCTTCATACACTGTAACAAAAATGCAACAAAACCACTGGTCTTTGACAGTAATTTTACTTGGCGGTATTGAGAAATATTCTAAATTAAGATTAACACGACGTTTTGTAGCATTGGAAATACGAAATTATTGCAAATGACCAGTAAATTTACTGTACTTTTATTGCAGTGTTTAATAGTAGTATTGGTACACGATCGTTCAGGGCATATATTTTTGCGTAGTGCAGTCTTCTTTGGGATTTTTCCCTAGGAAGCGTAGTTGCTGGTGCCAAACATTTAGGTTAATTTCTCGATATTTATTTACCACGTGACGGTTAGCTGATTCATTGCAGGCGCTACTCCATGCCTTGCCTAGAGCGAATTTCACTAAAAAAGTACATATGCCCAATATCGCTATGCTTGTTATCGTGACGATAAAATATCGCCCATTATCTTGTTAGAGTCAATTAAAGGGGCTTCGGGATGACTAATTATAAAACAAACGTTTTGTATAATAATTTTCAAACAGTTATCCTTGGTCATTGCTGAACTTAAAATTCCGCGCTCTATCAATGATTCTCATTGGACCTAAAATATGGTTTCCCTCAAACGTTTTCACGCTCCTGGCGCGGTTTAGAAAAAAATATTCACCACCTGTTTAACCTGAAATACTGTTTCCATTAAAAATGAGTTTTTTTCCTGCAGTAAAATTGTACGTTTTTTTATTTAATATATTAATAATCGCAAAAAAATAAGAAGAAATTCAGCAAGCCCTTTGCCGCCACTTGTTAATAGCCGATCTGAAATTTTATTTATTCAAGTATTAGCCCCAGATCGACCGCATGTAATCAACGCGATCCATCATTGACACGTAATTAACAAAAGATGTTTTTATAACCCTTTTCTGATTATATAACAGGATATTTTGCGAGAGGTATTTATTACATAACTAAATACAGGTGGCCCACGCCTCAAAGAGTAACCCTGAAATTTATGCTAAAAATTTGATAAGGCAGATTATGATTAAGGGTGGCTAAAGTCTTATGTCTATCGATTTCATAATCGAATCGAATATTTTTTGCGAGTCGAATCGAATGTTCGGATCAGTTCTTAACATAACAGTATAATTGTAGCGACAAACCCGGCAAAAATAGTATTAACATTACGAGATGACGTTCATTACGTATAAAGCCTATTTAATATATTGAATATTATAACGGAAACAGTGTTTCATAATACTTTGCGGTAAGTGGTTTTTCATAGTGGAGCTTTGATAGTTGCTTAATGCTCTGCGAACTCCATATATAATCGAAATGCCTTGTAGGTACAGGATTCAGATTATTCCTAATGTATCTCCTGCCCGCCGAAAGAAGGCGTCTAAAAAAGTAAGCAAAGAAGGGGTAGATGGTTTTGCCATCGCCCGGGGCAGATACCACTCACTGTACTTTAACATAGGTGTTCAGTTCTATTTGGGATGTTATCTGTTTAAAGTGCAGTTGCTGGTAACACATCTCATAGTAGTTCTTTGCTATTAGGTGGCCGTTAGTTGTTTGCTTTTAGTTGCTGCTTCCGGCCTCGCTCAGAATGAATTTCGAAAGGAAAAAAAGAACGCTATACGAATGAAGTGCAAATATATTGTAATTAACGTTGTTTAGCCCCGCAGCCTTGAAAGTAGGTTGTTGATATGATGAGCACATATGTGTCCAACACTTGCAGCATGCATCCGTTGGTCAGAGGCGGTGGAATTTATTAAATTCTGTGATAATCACAGCTCCAGATAGTGTCTATGTCGATATAGAGAAGAAACTATGGGGTAAAGATCTTATAAAAATTCGAGGATAAGTGAGTTGTAAGCAAAATAGCATATTTTAGCGCGAAATAGCTAGTATATTTGCTAGATTTGAATAGGATATATATATATTTATATAGCCCTACACGAAGAGGGAATAGACTCTGAATAAAGGGCGCACATTTCAAATCCGTTAACAACAGAAATTGGACCCTTTATTTTTGGAGCTCAGTGAAACGACATACCGTTCGTATGACTAGTTACAGCATGCAATGACGAACTGGAAATTTTTAGTGTGCTAGTATGACCTATGTCTTAAAAAACATTCTGCCAAAATGTTGAGTTTAGAGTGGTCACTGATACAACGTGCCATCAAGTCATGATCAGTGAGTGACGCACGATTGACAAAATTTGTCCTTTTGGACAATGCCCCAAACAGTTGAATTGGATGAATTTGAAGCAGATTATACAAATATACATGTATGCGATATAATGTACTTTTTTTGAATTCAACATTCGTTGCGCATCATCTTCACTTGTTTACCACTTCATAAACGTGATCTGTATTTGGTGTAATTGAATTGTTGTAAACAGGTTGATTTTGTACAGGTTGTGCGACTTCTTCGTATTCTGAATAATGAGGTTGATCTTCGTCTGGATTGGTCTGACTTGAAATTGTTCACACACTTCATTGTACACCTCTGCACCGCATTTTTCAAAAACCCAAGAAGTAATTTATCATGAAACACTTTCACCAAATTGCACATGAAATATCGTTCCAACCGTAATGCATCCCACTCATCACAGTCTTTCCAGGCCATAACCCCTTATCTGCAGACCTGTTAGATCTTAAAACGTTCCAAATCTTCAAAAATGAATGAAATCGAAGAATCGATGAATGACTCATACGAGATAATTACGGCTTAGTGCTCAGAAAACACTGCATAGTTTAGTGTTTTCATTTTTACCCGTACTGTTGATCTGTTCCACGTTGGCACGATGAGTAGTTTCCATCATTTGAATCGGGATTTCGGATCCTGTATGACCTGTCTCCATGTTGTACCGACCTGGTGTGGCCTTGCTGCTGTGAGAAAATATCAGATTATAAGTAAACTATTACGTCTCGTATTTAAACTGAAAAGGAGAGCAATTTGGATTTTTTGAAAAATTTTCGTTAAATGGTGCGCCGAAGACGCCTGATTATTAGTATTAAACAATTGCATCTTTATCGGGCCGAGTTTGCCAAACAAAATATCTCGTTAATTGATAATCAAATATCTATCTGATTCATTTATTTTCACCTTCTTTTTGTGATTAGTATAACGGAAACAATCAGCATTATCGTATAAAAGGAAGTACAGCTAATATTAATCTTGTTTGGTTGTTTAAATCTTCCACACTTTCATTCTGTGTTGTCGGGATTCCAACATGAAGTGTGGATAATATCCTGAGAAATAAAGCAGCAGTGATTGGATGAGTTCCCATTTCGAGTTTGAAAATGGATGGGCAACCCATGAATGAATGAAGATTCTTTTTATTAAAGCGTCATGTTCGAACTGCTTACATACGGTCTGATGATGTTTACTTGCACCCGTTATCGTCGATTACTTAATTTCAAAGATTCTTGTGATATTTCATTTCAATGAAAAGTAATGCTGATCTAAATGAGCACCTGTGTGCTACGCCATGTAAAAAGAGTTTACATTTTAAATCGGAACAACTGCGCAATAGCACAGACCAAATACATTAACTACACTGCAACAAGGCGTTTTTTTTAACTTCGGAAATATGCAATTACTGCAAATGACCTGTAAAGTCACTGTACTTTTGTTGCAGTGTAGGCACGGGCTGTTCCTTTTATCTGCATTGCTCATTCCTGTCGTTAGGTTTTCAACATGTGATTTGTAATTGTATCCTGCGATAAGAAACACTGATTTGCATTGATCTTGATGGCAGGTGTGATGATAATCAAAAGGAGAAATTAAATAAATAAGACACATAAATTAAAAATTATCTATTTAGGTGACAATTTACATATCTATATATTCATATTTATTAAAATTCACTTTGGGCAAGCGCTTGAAAGGAACCAACTAACGGCCACTTTCAAGCAGAGAGCTACTAAAAGGTGTGGTAGCAGCAACTGCACTCTTAACGAAAAACATCCCAAACAGAACTGAACCGCCATGATAAAGTGCAGTGAGTGGTATCAGCCGGGACGATGGTGAAACCATCTACCACTTCGTGGTTTCCTTTTATTCGCCTCTCACTACAAGAAGGACACACGTTGGCACTATTTTAAAGCCAGTACCTAAAATATTGCGCACTCGTCGTGGTATTGCTATTTCTTTTGCGTCAATAATAAAAAAGAAACCTTCAGGGCTGTCTAAAATAATCGACTCGATTTGCGATATTCGAATCATAAATTATTCGATTCTGCAGCAACTTCAGAACTAAAAATAATCGACTCGATTTGCGATATTCGAATCATAAATTATTCGATTTCTGCAGCAACTCAAACTCAACAAAGTGATTCATATAATCATAAGCTAATAAACTGATGTCTTTGTTCATTTAGTATATAACTTCTGATTCGAATATTCGATTCGAGAACACTGCTTGATTCGATTATGAAATCAAATAATATTCGATTCCCTTCGAGCACTAATGACTCATAGAAGCTGTGCCACACATGACTAGTGATGGCAACCTTTAAAGTCATTTTTAATAGATATTGATGCGATGTAGTGATGATAGATTCATCTACCATATCTTTGTTTCCATTTTAGGCGGCTCTTGCGACAAACAGGAAATATGTTAGGACTATTTAAAATTCTGTACGTACGGACTTGCCACTGACAATAAATATCAAATCAGCTGCCTACTAATATCAGTGAAATAACCACCATCCAGTGGCGCATTCAGAACCTTGAAAAGGGGGAGATTTGAGAAATTTTCGAAGTTAATTGATGTCGCTACAATTAGCGCCGCAGGCCGGAGTCGCGAAAAACTTTCGAACGGGTAAAGTGAACTACTTGTGAATGTATCTATTATATTGATAACATTGCAAGTTCAGCGACATATATTTCTGTATATACAAACTTATTTATGCACTGTAATAAAAATGCATTAATATCACTGCTTTTTAATAGTAATTTTTTTTGTTGAAGTTTAAATAAAACGTTAGTATAGACTTCTCTGGTCAAGTGTAGGAAGTAGATGAAACGCGACCGAAGAACTACCCATCAACAGCTTTTACTTGGCATAAATCTGATTAACAAGATGGTTTCGAATTTTGGAAAAATAATTTCCCGCGAATAAACGGTGATTTTACTACACTTTTTTCACAGCGTATGTCACCGGGAACCATTTTCGTTTTAAAAACACAATGAACATATTTACAATGCATGCCTAAGTCATTCGTACGTTTGCGTTTTAACGAGCAGAAGCCGGATGTGTGAAAGTTGATAGATTGGAAGGACTTGATTAATGCATTAGTTCTATAACAGTTTGTATTCACTGAGGCTAGGTATAATAATACGAGGCAACTTGAACATATAATATAAGATTAAAAGTGTTCACAATGAGTTGCGGAGCAAGATGGTTGATGGTTATTTTCCTGACATATATAGGTAGGTAGGGTGGGGGCTGATTAGGAATTGGGTTTCGAGGACAGTGACGTAAACAGGAAATTTTATGTGGTTGGCAATATAGAATAAATGATTTGGAGTTGATAACATGTTGAATAAAAATCTCTATAGCCTACCTAGAACTTGCGACTGCACGAGAGGTTTTTGTTGGCCATATCCAGTCTCCACAATGATGCCTAGAACCGCATGTGTTAACAAAACCGCAATAAAAACTGACGCGATGACTTGAGAAGTGGTAGATGGGTTCACCATCATCGCCTTGGGAAGATATCACTTACTGCACTTTATGATAGTGATTCAGTCATCTCTGAGATGTGTTCCAGTGTGCTGGCACTTATTTTGGTAGTTAGAACTTTGCCAAAAAATGAACGTCGGTTGGTTGTTTTAATGCGCTGCCTCCGGTCTTGCTGAGATCAAATTTATTTGAACAACAAAGAGTTTTTGCTAAATCATAAGTATTTGCGAGTAGCTTCTTTGTCTTTTATCAGAGTACCAAAGTTCAGAGATAATAATAAAATGTCTGGAAGTCATTGTTGGACCCGATTTAAACATGGGCCACAGATGAATTACGTCCAGGCGGAGCGATCCATCCGTGACCCACACTTGACAAAACACGTTTTTGGCAAATTTTCTCAACGGACTGAGGACTGAAAAAAAATTATTCGTAAAGAATCGGTGATGCAATTGATGATGTAAATTCATTTGCTTTGCATTTGCGTCAAGAAATCTGATTTTGTCGTGCACAACTTCATTGTAGTTAAATTTTACTTTACTCACTAAAATAGTAATTTTTTTTTCGTGAAATATTTTAAGGCGTCTTCGCCACGTCCCACTTTTGACGGAATTCAATTATAAACTGAATGAGTCACATATGATCCAATCTTACATGAGACATATTTTTTCCTCAAATTGCTGTTCAAAAATAGAGAAATTTCTAACCTGCCCTCCAGGTGAAATTGTTTCATATTATTTCAGGAACAAGTTGGCTGGCAGAAGCTCAGTGCAATGGAGGCGTGATGGAAATAAATAACGGGACTGGAACAATACGGTCTCCCAATTACCCACCAAATGAATATGGAAAAGCAGCAAATTGTACCTGGAGGTTTATGTTCCCAGGAGATGGAAAGGGTCACAAGCTCACACTGAATATAGTTTACCAGAGATTATATTTCGTATCTACAAGAGGTGGCAAAAATTGTTCTGGAAATTATTCACTGATCATAAATAATGGTGAGGTGAAGAAACTATATTGGTTGCGTGAGTTTTTTATTGCAGTTCGCTTCATACAACCCTGAAGCAGTGCCGCTGAAAAGCAACAATGCAACGGTATTTTTTATGGCAAAGAAGTATTATAAAACGTACTAACCAGAGTTTCGAAACATGCAACTACATGTGCATCCCAACAATTCAAGTTCAGACAAAAAATCCTCATCCGCAGTCATCTTAGATTCTTCAACGGACTTTTGTTATTGATATTGTTTTATTTTCTACGTCACGAAAACAGTCTGGAGGCGGAATCGGTGGGAGTAGCGTATCATGCCTCGCCTCATTTCTTCCAATATTTTGGAATTTATTTAAAAATGTCATGAAATTTTACCAAATTTTTGAGCGGCTTTGGTGAATTTTTCGTAGCACCCAAGTTAAAGTTGCTGTATCGCAGAAGTTGTGAATATTCATATGCTGTTTTAGTTTTCATCGAAGGTTTTAGATCTCAGATCGCGGCTTAGATTCGGTATGTATATATATAACCCATGCGGCTGAACCGCTATATTTATACTCCGCTCAAAGTCTTAAAGTTGCCTAACTTGACGTGTGGGGCTATCACAAACGACACGCCTACAAGTCAGGGCTGATTTTAATGACTGAAAATAGTGACTTGAAAAATTGATATTTGTTTCCAAACGAGCACTGGCGAGATGAAACATTTATGAAAACGTGTTATAAATTGCTGTGTATATTAACCTTGATCCAGTAAAGTCATATTTGTGGATGATATAATTTCAGAGAATTTTCATATATCCAGCCGATGGAAATACGAGTTTGTTATATTAGCTATGCTTGCATTGATTTCACATAAAATGATTCAGTTTCAGAAGACTGCAATCATTACTCTCCTGGAATGGGTATTCCTACCTACACATATTCTCACATAAATATCTGCGAGCATGTTGACCAGCAGCATTTACAACATGTTCTTGTGCAATATTCATCGGAAGGTAAAAGATTCGGAACTACAAGTCAAGTGAAAATGGGATTTAAGATTAAATACGAATACGATGAATGTGTTGAAAGTAAGTTATTTATTTTAGTAAGATTGACATGCCGAAACCGTAAATGAACAAGTGTTTCTATGGTTTTCAGAAATGGTTTGTATTTGGTCTCTAATATTGCGCAATTATTCAGATCCGGAATTCTAAGTTCTGTTACATGGCGTAGCTCACATGTGCTCTTCTAGAGCAGCATTACTTTTCATTGAGATGAAATATCACAAGAATCTTTCAAGTTAATTAATGTACGTAATCGGGTTCAAGTAAACTTGAAATGCATGTACGAAGTCTCAACATGCCGCTTCAATAAAAAGTAAGTTAAAACTTAATGTGAAACCTTAAAACGACATAATATAGTATCTCCATTCATTCATGGGTTACGGGGCGTTCATCTATTTTTAAAGTCAAAATAAGAACACAACTAGTCCCTACTTTATTCTTCAGGATACTTGTCCACAGTTCATGTTGACATTTCGACAACAGGGAATGAAAGTGTAGAAGGTTTAAGCAACCAAACAACGCTGATATTAGGTGTACTTCTTGGGTTATCTGTTTTTGCAATGATTTTGATGGGTGGCGTGAGGATAATCAGAAGGTAAAGCAAACAAGACACATAAATTCAAAATTATCGATTTAAGTGACAGTTTATATATATATAAATTATATATATTTTTTTAAAATTCACTCTGAGCTAGGCAGAGCCGGAAAGGAACACACCAACGGTCACTTAAAAGCAGAGAGCTACTCAAAGATGTAGTATCAGCAAGTCACCTCTTACGACACGCATGAAATACGTTAGAAATATTCTAAAACCCGTACCCACAATGGTGCGAATTCGTCGTGGTTTAGGTATTTATTTTGCGCCAATAATTAAAAAAGGAATTCACGAAAAAGTTCTCATGTTTCTTAATTACCGATTTCTTTCACAGCAAGAATACCTCATCAGTTCGGGAAGATTTGGAGACAGAAGATACAGGATACGAGATCCCAATTCCAATGACGGAAAGGTCTCATTATATTAACGTGGGACAGATCAACACTTCAGGTAAAGCTCCATATCAGATCGATTGCTCGAAAAAATCTTGTCTTAAAACGTTGTGGGAAGTCATTAATGGAGCGCGCCGTTGGCGTTCCCCATCAAAGAAAGTTGGCTCAAATATATCGGAGGTGTTTAGTATGGTGCGATTTTCTACCCAGTTGCGATAGTATATTCTCTTCTCGGGTATCTGTGACTGTATATATCGAAAATAGCATTAGGGCTGTCCAAAATAATCGATTCGATATGCGATATTCTAATCATAAATTATTCGATTTCTGCAGAAACTCGAGCCAAACAAAATGATTCACATAAATTTTAAGTCAATAAATAGGTGTTTTTGTTTGTTCAGTATATAACTTCTAATTCGAATATTCGATTCGAGAAAACTGTTAGATTCGATCATGAAATCAAATGATATTCGATTTTGGCCGCCTATATGACAGGTGCACTATACGTAGAAGTTGACAAAGTTTTCAGTAAAAACAACATACTCTAGGTTCACGGGTTGTGCATATGATACAAGTTATGAGAAGTCCCTGATTACAAATTATATACATCGACTGCAATATGAACATATTTTTTCAGAATACGAAGAAGTCGCACAACCTGTACAAAATCAACCTGTTTACAACAATTCAACTTCAACAGAAGCAGATCACGTTTATGAAGTGGTAAACAAGTGATGATGATGTGCAAGAGAATAAAATGAATTGATAACAATAAACTATCTCTTCATTTTTGATTAATTCACTTCAAACTCATACAGCCCTTGGACACATTGATTTAGTGGGAAAACGATTTTCGCGGCGTTGGTGCGTGGTCTGCCAGCACGCAAAAATTTGCTTTGTCAAGGCCGCGTCATTGACGTTTTGCGCCTTTGGGTCACGGTCCAACATTGGTCCATAAAATGCCCCGTAACTCAATATTATTATTATTATACTCAATATTGCATTCATTTCTCCGTGTTCTCGGTATTTCTCCTACGTGATAAAAATACGTGTTTTAATCTTTTGCGCTGCGAAATCCAATAAAAACTGTTCCTGTGATGCTGAAAAAGATTCAAAAACATGTAGTTAAGGGAGAGATGCTTTTTCCTCTCCATAATTCTTCTCTTAAGCATTAGAAAAAATGCAGAAGAGTTTAGCAGGCGTGTGGGAGCGGACTTGGCTCAAACCAAAACATGCGACGAAAGGGAGTTTCGAACTCGAGACATCTTGAATCCGAGAAATGAATTTATCAACTGCACCATTTGTTTACGTAAATATAATAAATGTAAATAAAAGTAGATAAAATTAAAACCTGCGTACGCGAGTTTCGAACACGAGTCCTCTAGAATTTGAGCGATGAATTTATCTACTGCGCAAGATGGGAAATTTTGTGATTTAGACATTAGCTACCTTACAAAAATTAGATGTAAATAAAAGTCGATCAAAGAAAACTCGACGTTCGCGAGATTCGAGCCCGAGGCATCATGGACTCGTGAGATCAATTTATCCACTGATTCATCTTCTTGATCGGTAGTTTCCTGATTTTGGTAGATCGATACCTTACAGAAAGATGTGATCAAAACTAGACTAAGGAAGACTGCTTTTGGATATTCATTTGGTAGGTAATTGGGAGACTGTATTGTGAAAAGCAATACTCAAGTGAAATAATATTGAAATCGCATGCATTTCTTTGTACGCTAAGGAGGTGCGGTCCAAGCGTGATTCGTACTCTGTCTGATAAAATTGACCTTTTCTCAACTTCACAAAGTGACTTTCAAGTAGTAGCCTGATTCACGTCGCGCAAGCCAGGACGAAGGTAGATTAGTGTATTCCAGCTCAATCCCTTCGAGCACTAGTGACTCAGAGAAGCGGTGATACACATGACAAGTGATGACAACCTTAAAGTCATTTTTAATAGATTGATGATGTTGTAGTGATGATAAAAACATCTACCACATCTTTGTTTCCATTTTAGACGTATCTTGCGACAAGCAGGGAATATGTTACGAGTATTCGAACACCTGTACCGACTGACTTGCCACTGACATATATATAATAAAGAGCATTTCATATCAGGTCACCTGTCAACTTATATCACAGAAGTCATCACCATCTAGTGACGTATTCAGAACTATGAAAGGGGGAGGGGGATTTGAAAAACTGGTGGCTGGATGCGCGAAAAACTTTCGAACGGAAAAGTGAACTATTTGTGTATTTATTCTATTGATAATATTGTTCAACGACATATATTTTTGTATATACAAACTTATCCACGCACTGTAATAAAAATGCATTAATAGCACTGCTTATTGACAGTAATTTTACTTGTTGATGTTCAAATAAAACTTTAGAATCGACTTCTTGGGTCAAGTGTGGGTAGTTAGTTGATGAATGGAACCACCGAATTATTATCTATTAACAGCCCACTTTTTCCAGTTTTAGAAATATAATTTACCGCAAATAAACGGTGATTTTACTGTACTTTTATTACGGGGAACTATTTTCGTTCAAAACAACACAATGCATGCCTGCATGCATGCAAGTCATTTGAACGTTTGCTTTGTAATGAGCTGAAGCCGGATGTGTGGGAGTTGATATATGGAAAGGATGTGAATAATGCATTAGTTCTATGACAGTTTGTATACTGACGCTATGTTTAATAATAGGAGGCAACCTGAATATATAATATAGGATTAAAAATGTTCACAATGAGTTGCAGAGCAACATGCTTGATGGTTATTTTCCTGACATTTATAGGTAGGTAGGGTGGGGCTGATTAGGGCTTGGATTCCGAGGACAGTGACGTAATTAGGAAATTGTATGTGGGTTACGAGGTAGCATGAACGATGAGAACATGTTGAATAGAAACCTCTATAACTTGTGACTACACGAGATTTTTTTTATTTTTGTTGGCTATATCCATATTCAGTCAGGAGTTTATTTTAGCAAGCATGAGCCACATATAAATCTTGCTTGAGTCAAAACTGGATGGCGCTTGTTAACCACACATGCTTAGTCAATTTTTTATGTTGCTAGATGGATTTATTTCGACCCCCTCGTCATGAGCAATAACTGAATATAAAACAGTAACTGAAAAAGCATTAAATTGTATACGCTTCGCGGTGCGGGACTGTCATTTTCTATCTATCGCCGACGCCTGGGTGATAATCAACGCAAAACTACTGCTCACGACTGTGCTGTAAAGATCTGTGTAGTCAGCAATTTTTGGAATCCAGGCCCGATCCTGAATTCCAAAAGGCGTAATAAATCCTAAATTGACTCGTTGCAGCGAAAATATCACGACCCTGATCTGAAAACCTCATGTAGTGAAAATTTCGTCCTTTTTATACACTGTGACAAAATTGTAGCAAATTTACTGGTTAGTTGCAGTAATTGGATATTTCCAAAATTCGAAACCACTTTTTTCGATGAGATTTGTGCAAAGTGTGGGCTAAAAACGTTGATTTTGTAGTTTTATTTGAATATCATCAAGTAAAATTACCGTCAAAGAGAAGTGATTTTATTGCAATTTCGTTACAGTGTAAACGCCACCAAATTATATTGATTTTTTATTCGCAAGGCTGAATCCGAACCTGATCCTAGCCCGGTCCGATATCTCAAAGGACCATCCAGGCCGGCAATCGCTGAAATTGAGCGAATCTTGCCGGATTCGATTCTGGTTCACGATGATTTCTACTTCGGGGTCAAATTCGAGTCGTAAGTCGAACCCCAGTTATGGACGTTCTTCCATATCTCCACAATGATGCCTAGAACCACATAGATTAACAAAACTGTAATAAAAACTGACACGCTGGTGTGACTTATGAAATAGACAGGTTAATCATCGCCTTGAGCAGATATCTCTTACTGTACTCTACTTCATTCATCTCTGGGATATGTCCCAGAGTGCAATTGCTGATACTTAAATTGGTAGTTTTGATTGAATTCCGAGTTTATTTCATGTATTTATCGTTGTTACCCTGGTCGCACACGGATCCATCTTCACAAAAGAAACGGAACCGAGAATAGATCGTTCGTTGCACAACATTCGACGCATCTCGTGGTCTTAAAGGAGACCATTGTTGAACCCAATTTAAGCATGGGCCATAGATGAATTTCACCATCCGTGACGCATACTTAGCCAAACACGTTTTCAACGGAATGGAAATGAAATGGAATCAAGTCAGGTTTTATGCGATCAAAATTTTATTCATCGAGAATCGGCGATGTAAATTCATTTGCCTCTGGAAATCTGATTTTGTGATGCACACCTTGATTATAGGTAAATTTACTTTTCTCACCAAAATAGTTATATTTTACCCGTCTTCGCCAGGTCCCACGTTTGGCGGGAGGTTGATTCATTGATAAACTGAATGAGTCACGTCTGAGAAAGTTTGATCCAGTCATACATGAAACATATTACTTCCGCAAATTGATAATTAGAAATAATAAAAAAAACTCTAAACTGCCCTCCAGGTGAAATTGTTTCATATTATTTTAGGAACAAGTTGGCTGGCAGAAGCCCAATGCAATGGCGGCGTAATGGAAATAAATAACGGAACTGGAACAATACAGTCTCCCAATTACCCATCGAACGAATATGGAAAAGCAGCAAATTGTACCTGGAAGTTTATGTTCCCAGGAGATGAAAAACGTCCAAAACTCACACTGCGGATAGTTTACCAGAGATTATATTTTACTTCCGGGGGCCTCACAGATTGTTCGGGAAATTATTTACTGGTCATAAATAATGGTGAGGTGATGAAAAATTTTTACTCTTCGCTGATCATCAATTAACTGGTTGTGTGAGTTTTTATCGAAGCTCCGTACATGACATGAAGCAGCGCCGAAAAGGAATCATTTAACGGTTACTTTTATGGCGTTTTGCCAAACGTGCTAACCAGAGCTACTCCAAAGCCTGCAAGGAGGTGTATACAACGATTTTAACGATTCAAATTTAGACAAAGTGAAAATCCTCACACGTAGTCATCTGTGATCCCTCATAATACGTTTTAATACTTTAAACAATCAAAATTAGTTTGTAGGCGGATTTGGGGAACAATGGCCGTTCAATTGTTTCCAAGATTTCAGAATTGATACAAAAATACCATAAATTCAAACCAAATATCCGCGGGTCTTTGGTGAATATTCAAGTGCGCAAGTTTGCCTTGCAAATTATTGCTTCCATTTTTGTGCCTCTCTCAAAAATTCAGTATCTTTCGTCAAAACATTTACGTGAATGCGCAAAGAAATATCCATACGCCCTAAGAGATTAGCTTCCCGAAAACAGAAGATAGTGTGAATATTTGATTTCAAACGAGCACTGCCAGAAATATTTACCAAGTGAAGCTGCATTTTGTAAATCATAATTTTACGGAGATTTGATGTATTCACCTGATTGAAAAAAAAGTTTTCATTTTTGCCTGAATACCTGTACTAATATGTGATGTCTATTTCATAGTACGCAACTAACAATGTTTACAAATTTGACTGGTTATAAGATATATCTAGCGTCTTGTTATTCTATCCAGTGTGGAACTAATGAGGAACTAAAAAAGTTATCGTCCCAAAGTTGTGGGTTTTCGGGGGCGTCGTTCATTAGGTAGTACATGTTGCAGCTATTGTCGGTTTCACAGCGTGTCACCTTATGTTACTTCTACAATTTAGTTACACAAGACTGTGGATCTCCTGGAATGGGCATTCTTTCTTACACATATTCTCACACAAATATCTGCGAGAATGTTGACCAGCAGCATTTGCAACATGTTCTTGTACAATATTCATCGGAAGGTAAAACATACGAAACAGCGGTGCAACTGAACATGGGGTTTAAGATCGAATACAAATATGGAGAATGTGTTGAAAGTAAGTTATTATATTAACTTTAGTGATATCTGAAATTGTACACGAACAAAGTACTTCAGTGGTTTCAGAAAATCATTTACTATGGTCCGGACATATTATTTGGTCTGAACCCGTAATCAACCTCATATAGATTTGACTAGCTGGCTTGGCACCCTTTGGGTGATATTTAAACCTCGCATGTTGTAGATGCGTCGATAGATCAATTCTAGGAAAGGATAGAATTTCATTTTATCCTGTGGGAGAGGAAAGCCAATAATGTGGCTTAACCATATAGGGTACCACTCATTGCTCCTCCTGCAGACACCAGTTCCGAATCGCGGGTGAAGGTTTTGGCCCAATATTAACTCATTTTTCTGTGCAAGGACATGTTTGGCGTAAGTAGCGTCTACGCGAACCACCGTGCACCGGTAACACGTTCAGCAAACCACTCGCATATAAACAACCCAAAACGCCCAGACTTGACGTGGCTCGAAGCGTATCCCAACAAAAAAGGTAAAGTAACTACACCTGAGCGCTTTCACAAAAAAATGACGTGAAATTGGGATAAGATTAATACAACACCGGAAAAATAGGTTTGATCAATGTCAATGTTTTCACCAAATTGCTCAGAATGCTTGCTTATTATGCATTGGTAACTGAGAAACAAAATACTGAAATTTTTTTGATCTATTTTAAAAGCAATTCTAAGTTAGCGTAGTGCCTAAAAGTTATTATCTCATTTTGGCAACTTTTCAATGATAGATCTGTACACCGACAAATGCGACATTGAGTCAGAATAAAAAATAAAAAAGAAAAGGCAGGCTCCATAGCAGAACAAAAACCCCGCCTAATCTTGGCTGATCTAACGCGGTCATCTAGAAAAAACTAAAAAAGTGTTTGTGAAGCCATAATTTATCTTTATAACTGTTTTATCACAATAAACCGTTACCAATTTTGCAAACTAATTACTCAAGTATTTGTCCGCCTTTGTCTTTGACAGCCATTTAACTTGGCGGTATTGAAAAATTCAATATTGACTTTTTTGGTCAAATATCGAGTGATAATGGAACGCACCGCGGATATTTGGCATAAATCTCCTCAACATGGCGTTTTTTAACTTTGGAAATATGGAAAAACGGCAAAGGACCTGTAAATTTACTGTACTTTTGTTATAGTGTATATAAAGATGGTGATCGATATTGTCTACATTCATTGGATTAATAAGGGATTATGAATTCCCAACAAGTCAAAATTTTTTCCCAAACAATGAATCGCACTCACATGTCTGTAATGCACGCAGCTTCCAGATACAATTATATTCGAACTGACTATATTTAATCACATATTCGAATCATTCCGATTCTAACTCTATTCCGAAAATATATCAGAAAATTTAATAATTAAGATTATTTTTTATTTTAGTGACGAACGTTTTGAAATATGAGTAAAATAGATTTTTACTCATAATGTTTATCTAATCACATCGATTCACGAACATCAGTTGAGGAATCAAAGCAATCAAACATGTATCCGAATTCGAATCTTAAATCTAAAAGTGTCATCCTTAGTCCGAATATATGAAAAAATTTTCAGTAAGCGATCAATGGCAAATTTCAAATATAAAATTTATTATCTTGGCTTTTCAATTTCTTCATAACCCATTTAAAATAGTGAATTTGTTGAGCAGATTATTGGTTTCTGTATGTTTTAATTAGGGCTGGGTAAAACCGAAACATTTGGAATTAGAATCTGATTCGGATAATATTTTTTTTTGAATCGGATCGCATTGCTGATCCTATGTTTAGTGTTACCAATATTTTATCCATTATATAAAATTAGGAAATTTACGGTTTATAATTACGAATGATGACACAAACCTACTTGAAAGCCATGTAATATTAATTCTATTCCAGCCTAGGGGCGAGAGTTTTCATTATAACGAAAAAATATAGGTAAATTTAATCAAATTTGACCAAAGTCGACTCGATTGCATTTTGTCGGTAAAAATGACAAATTTCATTTCCTTTAGCAAGTGTTTGCTTCTATCATCGATTCGCATTTGATTCGAATAATCTGTACTTCAAATCACCGAATCGAATTGCCAAGTCCTAGTTGCAATGTTACGAGGAACATCGATAGGAGCAATAAATCTTATTGGCCTTTCATATTATAAAGTTTTTATCATCTGTTTACTTCCCCAGATACCACCGATGGCCCATGCAACGGGGGGATGGAAGTGATAAATTCTGGAAGTGGCATCATCCAATCCCCAAACAACGGAAATGAGTATGGAGAGATCGCAAACTGTTCATGGAAATTTCTTTCTCCTCGAAGTGATAAAAGCTACACGTTGATATTGTCGATCATATATCAACGATTGTATTTGGTAAAGAACGATCGCAACAAGACATGTTCAAGATCATATACTCTGACTATTGACGGAGGTGAGCGGTTTTGTCAACGGCGTAACGAAAAATATTTCTAAAAACTTTTCCAATTGCAACTTGCTCTTAATTTACCCTTTAAAAAAAATTACTGCGACCAAATACAACAAACAATTATGATAAATAAATAAATATCTACCAATTTATAGTAGATATAATATTTTTCGCTTATTGCAAAATTATCATTAATCGAGGTAACTACCCTTCCTCAAAAGCTGGGGAAAGATTCCCGCCACTGTCCCACCGCAAGCTGATAAAACAGGGTTTATTTAAAAAAAAATGAGCGAATGCATGAGCGAATTTCAAATGCTTACGTATTATATTTTGCTAACTCCACCCTTCCTCCCTGAGGCATACCGAAAATATAACCATTCCTAGTGGAAAATTCGGGTAAAACAACTTCAAATATTTACTTTAATTTTCTCGAATAACATCACTTTTTATGTGACTACGACTTGCTGAAATCAGGTATTTTCAGTTTTACTTTCGACGAAAAAGAAAATTTTGAGAATGCAACTTTTACATCACCTGTTAGCGGGGATTCCGTGACACGTTCCACTCTTTAGACAATTTCGGCGTTTTTTAAAGTCACAAAACATTTCCGCCAACATTCCCACGGCGGAACTGGGGGAGGGTTCTGTCCCTCCTATTTTGAAGAGAGAGGACAGTAGGTTTTGATTTTTTGTTTTGTTTAAAATTTCACCACAATGAGCGGAATTTTCGCGCATCATTTGCGCGAACTTGCTTTTCTATACGTTTTGTGTCCTAAAATGACTATTTTTCGTGGTGATAGGGCGTAATCACTTCTGGGAAAAAAGGCATATTTAGATCTTGATTTTTATGTCCCTTAAAATATGAAACTCTCCACCGCCACTGGTGTTCCACAAAGATAGGTACGCCCAACTAGGATTCCCCGATGGCCGAGTAATTTGTTATAAATTGCAATGTTGTTTTTAGCTACACAGCCCTGCGAAAGATACATCGGGCCTCCACACGATAACACAACAACCTTCATCTTCTCGGATTCTCTGTATTGTCAAGTCCCAACGTCATCATTTGCAGACGGAGTCATTGTAGAATATATATCGGATGGTAAAACTTTAGCCGGCGCGAAGAAACTTTCCCGTGGGATGGGGTTTCGGATTAAATATGAATATACAGAATGTCACGATGGAGGTTTGTTCAATTTGTATGTAAGTGACGCAAAGATCTCGGTGGATATGTTATATAGAATGTTCAAATAATTTTGTCTTTTTTTGCAACAAATGGTTTTGAGACGTAAATTGGAAAAATATATACACTACCAAAAAACACTACAAAAATGTGCACTTGAGGTGCGCGAAAATACAAAATTTTTAAATACCCGTCTTCCTCATATTCAACGCCCCGATACAAAACCATGGTCGCCTCAAGAGGTTGCACGCCGCACGGAGTCTTCAAACAGCTTCAACAAAAAGTTTTTCATTATCGTTCCAACGTTACTTTATCTGTCCGAAATGAAGTGTTTCCGATTTTTTACAATATCCATACAGCAACATAGCAATTGGTAATTCTCCAGAAATACATAGGCTATATATAAAATTAGATCGTATTAATACCATTACGAATTTTTTGTTGTGATGAAAGCGGATATTACAATCTTTGCAAATATTAATCAATGTTAACTTTTGTTAGAAATAACAACACAAACCTACGTCAACGCAATCAATGATGCTGGTTTAAAAACTACATCTCCACAAGAATTCACAGGCAAGTCAGGACTTCAGTTTTATATTTTCAACAAGGGGTTTGGATACAAAGGCGCGGATACAAATAGAGAAATGCATCACCGATCAACCTCGAAAACGCCCTAAAATATAATAAAATCACCGAAAAATGTAAAAATTCAAGACAAAAAGGTGTTAATGACAATGTTTTAATTCATCATCATTGTCAGAACAGCAATTTTTCACCATTTTAAACGCTCGAAAGACTCTTCACAAAAAAATTGCGTGCCTTCAGTGCAATTTCTAAACGATATCCTTCAAAGAAATAAGTAAAATTTGATATTTTGATCAATAAAATTTTGGCCTGGGGTATGACGTCACAAATTTGAAAATTTATCTAAATCCCTCATCGCAAATTTCTGGATGTGTTACTGGCATTATGTTCGAAACTCTGGGAAGATATGTATCGGCAACAGTTGACAACGGTTTAAAGCAACATCTTCCGTGAAGCAGTTAATTTCACATAAATGTCATGTTTTACATCCAGCAATGGTGCAGGTATGGACAATACAGCTTCAGAAAATTTTTAGGTAATTCGAAGCTTCTTCCTTAACAAATCCCGAAATATATATTTAGACACGTGACCCGAGGTAGTTTAAATCGATATGTTTCGGGATTATGTCCGATTGTAAAGAACTCCATAGCCCATGTTTATGACGTAAAATATGCGATATGGCAGATTTTCATACGCTACCGAGAATTACAGCTCCGACTAGTAAAGTTAATCCGAGGTTTTTGCTAAACAAAACGATCTCGTTCATATTATTGCTCCATATTATTTGCATTGTAAGTACCATCCGAAATTTTATGTTTGAAACGTGTTTAACATATCTTCGAAACAGGGATAACGTTTCATGGAAAGCATTCAGTATACTGGTGTAAAATGATGGGAGGATATCAGCGTACTTGGAAATGTATTTCGCAAACATCAAATAGCACTGCATATTAGACATAAATAGTGAAATGCCGAACTTTGAAAATATGAACCGCGCAACTTTTGTGGCATTTAATATATTCTGTATATTTCATCTCTTGAAGACGCAAGTAGAGCCTCATTATATCTCCTTCATTTCAGGTTCTGCGAAAAGCGATATGAGTAAGATGAGTGATACAATTCTGCTATTACTTGTCTCCATTCCAGGGTTAATTGGTATTCTAATACTTGTGGTGGCTGCAATTTTATTCTGCAGGAAGAGCAGGTAGTTGATTGTTTCCTTTATTAGTTTCAATTATGTTCATTGAGTATACACGTATCTATTTCATCGATAACGAATAAAGATGTCACTTTTAAAATTGAAGGGTTCGAACTATTACGGATATCGGAAAATTCTAATACTACTTCTGCTATTTGATGATGTAATTCAGTGAGGTTTTCAACAGAAATAGTGACTCATTTGTTGCGAAATTATATTCATTTTGGAAGTTTCCAACGATTTATTATTTATCACATTAGAAAAATTGGAATTGTTATGACTGGATTTAATTTAAAAACGTAGCGTGCATAAAATTGACCTCGGCGCACGCCCAGTCGTTACAAATTTTGTCGACTGGACAATGAGGGATCGCGCTACCGAGGTATCAGTTCGTGGCCAATGTTTGCCAATACACTGATTCTGAAATACAGGATTGAACTGAAATGAATAAATTGCGACAAATATACCTTCACCGAATTGTTTGGTCAATTGTTTTCGAATTCATAAAGTTGTTTTCAAAAATTTACATCATAACCCGAGCAATGATCATCGATATTTATTTTAACTTTCAGCAGCGATAGTTTCAATATTAAAGGAGGGAGGATAGAAGAAGTTGCGGACAAAGATAATATTGTAATGAGAGGAATTTCGCGGCAAAGTGAAGATGAGTCAAGACAAGATTTCCCGAGAGGTAAACTTTTTTCTTGTCATTTGTTAGAGTGTATCTCTCTGAGCAAATAAACCATACCAGAGGTCACCTAAGACATGACATTAAAAACACAGTGCAGTCGTAAAAACATTCCCTTTTCGGTTCCGTTGATTTTACCCTGGGTGGAATGGCGAATCAGCTTGTACGGATTTTTCCATTAGTTTTTGTCGTTGTCCAACCATCTTCCCTAGAATATTGTCTGATAAGCAGAGTTGATGCCATTTTCAACCATCGAAATGCCAGACAAAAATGATATTACAACATGAGTTGTTCGTAATCAAAACATAAAAAAGCTCATTTCTTCTCCTGATTATTGCGACGGTTAAAAGTGATCTTTTCTTTACTCAACTTTATCATTCTATATCAGCTGACCAGTCCGGATGCAGTGAATCGCCAACTTCAGGATCACCGGTTGAGAGTTCCGTGATGTATGCTGCTGTTGTGCGTAATAAAGAAGATGGAGATAAAGTCACCATTCATCAGTGATCCCGGTTGAAGCACTTGAAAACACACATTTTTCTTCTAATCAAATATTAAATCAATTTTTCAAAAGGAAATCCTATTCGTCTATGAATTAGAGTTGCAACTTTTAGATACACTAAAAAAAGTTCCTCTCCAATCCGATATCGGTATGGTTTAAAATCAAATTCTTTAGAAGCCCATGCTATTTGATATATTGGACAATAAATTTATCAAATGACCATTTTTCATTAAATATATCGGCGAGAACATAATGGAAAAAGCTAATGTAAAACATATAACCCTCAGCTATGGGACAATTCTGACAGAATTGCACTTTCACCCTTTAAATGTTCTCATCTCCGGTTGTGCTTCGCAAATGGATCCCGCAACTAACGTGCAGTCCATACCTGGGTCATACTGGTCGGCATATGTGTGTGGACTGTTGACAATGTATATATGTTCAGTTTTTCTCATACGTACGGTATAAACTTATCGTTGTTTTCGTTACATTAATTCAAATGCCCATGTAATTATTGTATATGTAAATATTTTACAGTATTCTCTTTCGATTATAGTTGTTGTTGTTGCTCACACAATATTCTAAATTCTCATGTAAATATTGTTGTTTATTATTTGTCATATTATTATTTACAAGGCTAGAGCGCATGCACTAAATGCAAGTTTTCAAATTCTCAGTCGAGTTTTGAGTAGGGCTGGGCGAAACCGAATCATTTGGAATTCGAATTCGATATGAATAATTTTTTCGAATCGGATCGAATCACGAATTCGATGGAAATAACAAATATCCCATTACAACTTGTCGTCATTGAAAAAATCGAGTAATTCATACGTTTATACATTTATACGCATATTCAATTCAAACTTCATGTCTAAAAGCAACAATTTTCATATTTTACCGACAAAATATAATCGATTATGGTCAAATTTAACCGAAATCGATTGCATTTTTTGTTAAAAAGGAAAATTCTAGTTCATTCAGTAATTATTTGTTTCAATGAACAATTAACAATTGATTCGAATGTATTGTGCTTCGAATTGATTCGAATCACCAAATCGAATTGCCCAGCCCTAGTTTTGAACAGCTGTCTAATATTTCTGTGCTGTAATTGGCGTATTTAATGTTGATTTTTCATGTTTACGAATCGAGAACTTTGAAATAACTCTATCTATCCATCCATCAATCTATTTCTTGAATTATTTGATATGATATACTTCGTTTGCTGAAATGTGTTTGTCAGGACCTTATTGGTTGGGGTATTTTTTAACCAACGTTCTTATCCACACGGCGTTTGTGAAGCCTTTGTGGAATTTACATACATCATCTTTAAACAGTTGCAGCATGGGTAGAAATTATGACGCTTCAAATTCAATTTGCTATTGAAAAAATAACAGGGAATGGTTGCCCACTTGGCGGACCATCTGTCCACGTTAGGCGAGGGCGAGTTGTCAGCTGAGACGTTCAACTTGAAGATATTCTTGAAAGCGCTAATATTGAATTTTTGCGCGATAAAACGCAATTTTCCAACTTGAGTGGCCAGCAGAGCCTTTACATAATACTTCTTCGAGCAACGCCAGTACCTAGGAAACCCGATGCAGAATACATATCAGTCTGTAGTTTAGATATATAACGCTGGGGGAAATTGTTATGATATATGATATTCTTCATTAAGTGGAGTCACATAGTCTTTATACGCGTTATTAAAATCAGTATTACTTCCCCGATTAGTTTCGCTGTTTTTTAAACATTACGGAGTCATACAGATGCTTTATTTTAAGCTTATGCTTGGAAACTACCGAATGACGAAACAATATGTCTGTGTCGACAAACTTTCCATCATGGTGGGCAAAGTGGGTTGATTAATAGAACTTTTAAAAGTTAAAGAAAGAAACATAGTTGTAGTGCATGTGTCAGAAAATTCCAAACAATGCTTATCACGCACTAGTTTGAAAATGCAGAAAGCGAATGTGTGGGAGTTGGTAGATAAAAGACAGTTGGTAAAACCAAGACTCGTATTCGTATTGCACAGGTATAAGAGTGCAGAAAAATTGTACACAATGAGTTTCGAAGTTACATGGCTTGTGGGGATTTCACTGATGCTATTAGCAGGTGAGTGCTTGGGCTGGCCTTTTGAGCACTCAGAAAAGCATTCTGTGATTTTTGTCGTGAATGCCCTCATAGGATTTAAGCTGATTGTTATTCCAGCCATGCATCGTTTATCGGTAATTGCCATCCGTTACATTCCAGAAATTTTGTTTCGTTGACCATGAACCACTGATGCAACGTGCTCTTGCAGATCAACAGCACTCAATACGAAGACAACTTTGCAAACAAGTCTTTTATTGCATAAGCTCGATGCATCACCTTCAAGACTGATTGAAAAGTAAAAAGCACGCATATATTTTTGTTGTATTTTACGTCCAGGCGGTAAATTATCCAACAAAAATGCTATGAAAATTTTCCTGCGGCCTCAGTTTGGGGAAAAATTATCAAGTATTAAGATTTTACACCGCTGCTACCTTTTTGGTTTTTGATTCATTTGTTAAGGCCTGTACGTAAACCTATCGGGGATTATACCCGACAACCGTAAGGCAATGACCTTTATAGTGACTGTTTATCTGTTCAATGTTACAGCTAACAGCGAAGTGCTTTGCTGATGGGCACATACGGTCGGGAAATGGTCAAGAATCGAATCATCGGTATTTCGGACGATATGTTCGCACCTAACCGACTGAGTCACGCCGCTGCTAGAATGCAGAATTAAGTCCACTATATAATGTCGGCCATAATGTTTTCTGTGGTGACGTATGCAAACAAATAAATTCATTCAAATTTACCAAGGTTTAAATTCGCGAAAACGGCAAACTAAAGTGGTTTTTGGCAGATTCGCTGAATATTCATCAACAGCCCATTGTACTTTTTGGAGTTTGAATGAAACTTTAGAATAAACTTCTCGGGCCAAGTATGAGTTGAAAATGATACGCACCGCTGAAGTATTATCCATCAACAGCCCATACTTGGCATAAGCTTCGAATTCTGAAAATATAACTTATCGCAAGTAAATGGTGATTTAACTGCACTTTTATTACAGTGTATATGGCGGGGAACTATTTGCGTTTTGAAAAACACGACGAACATATGTATAATGCATGACTAAGTCATTTTGAACGTTTCCTTTGTAACGAATAGAAGACAGTGACATAGTAAAGAAATTTTATGTGGGTTGCGAGGTAGCATGATTTGAGAACATGCTGAATAGAAACCTCTACAACTTGTGAGTGCACGAGAGGTTGCTGTTGTCCATATCCAGGCAGAAGTCTATTTTGTCAAGCATAAGCCACATATGGGTCGCGCGTGAGCCTTTGCTGGATGGCACTTGTTAACCACACATGCTCAGTCAATTTTTTATGTAGCTAGATAGATTTATTTCGACCTTCTCGTCGTGGGCAATAATTCAATTTAATTTAATATAGTAATTGAATACGTATTAAATTGCATACGCTACGTCGTGCGTGACAGTCATTTTCTATCTATCGCCGACGCCTGGGTTATGATCAACAAAAACGACAGCTTTGGGACTGCTGACGACTGTACGGTAGAGGTCTGCGGAATTTCAGAATCCAGATCCGATCTTGAATTCCAAAATGCGACTAAATCCTAACTTGATTTATTACAGTGAAAATATCACGCTTCTTATCATGAAAAACTCATGTAGTGAAAATTTCGTCCTTTTTATACACTGCGACAAAATTGTAGTAAATTTACTATTTCTTTGCAGTAATTGTATATTTCAAAAATTAAAAAAAAATCCAATTTATAGTTTTATTAAAATATCATAAAGTAAAATTACTGTCAAAGAGCAGTGATTTTATTGCAATCTTGTTACAGTGTGGGCGCGATGGCCTAGTGTTCAAACATGTTGGCATCGCAGGTTGAAGATCTTGGGTTTGAGCCCTGGCGAGTCCGGTTCGCTTATCCATGCCCACCACTCAGCCCAGGATGTAATAACTTGGGTAGGCTAAGCCGCACAGGAAAGGTTATATCTTTCCAGTAATTGTAACCCTGCCCGTCTATAAGTGACCACTATTACAGGACCTTGGACAGGGTGATCCACTCTAAGAAGTGGCTATAAATAAAAAAAAAATGCCAAAAAATCATATTGATTTTTTTAATCGCAAGACTGAATCCGAACCAAATTCGATATGTCGGAGAACCATCCAAACTGGCGATCGCTGAAATTGGGCGAATCTTGCCGGATTCAATTCCGGTTCACAAAGACTTCTACCTCGAGGTCGCATTCGAATCGCCAGCCGAACCTCAGGCAGGTATGGTAATAAAAACTATCACGATGGAGTGACTTGAGAAGTAGACAGGATTACCGTCATCACCTTGGGCAGATATCTCTTACTGCACTTTATAATAGTCATTCAGTCATCTCTGGGGTGTGTTGCACTTAAGAGTGCAATTGCTGATACCTAGATTGGTAGTTAGATCTTTGTCAATTAAATGAACGACGGTTGGTTGTTTCAATGCGCTTCATATCGCCACAATGGTGCCTACAACCACAACAGTGTGTGAAAAAACTGACACGCTGGAGTAACTTGATAAGTAGACATGTTTACCATCATTGTCCTGGGCAGATATCACTCACAGCACTTTAGAATAGTGATTCAATCATCTCTGGGATGTGTTCCAAAGTGCAATTGCTGGTACTTATTTTGGTAGTTAGAACTTTTCCAATTAAATGAACGACGGTTGGTTGTTTCAATGCGATTCATATCGCCACAATGGTGCCTACAACCACAACAGTGTGTGAAAAAACTGACACGCTGGAGTAACTTGATAAGTAGACATGTTTACCATCATTGTCCTGGGCAGATATCACTCACAGCACTTTAGAATAGTGATTCAATCATCTCTGGGATGTGTTCCAAAGTGCAATTGCTGGTACTTATTTTGGTAGTTAGAACTTTTCCAATTAAATGAATGTCGATTGGTTGTTTCAATGCGCTGCTTCCGGCCTTGCTTAGATCGAATTTATTTGAACAACAAAGAGCTTTCGCTAAAGCATAAGAATTTGCTAGTAGTTTCACTGTCTTTTGTCAGAGTACCAGGGCTCAATAATGGAGAGAAAAATATTGGTTTTTTGATTGAATTCCGACTTTATTTTATTTAAATGTCGTTGTTACCATGGTTGCACACGGATTCATCTTCACAAAATAACAGGAACCGAGAATAGATGGTTCGTTGTACAAATTTCGACGCATCTCGACGCCTTGAAAGCAGTCATTTTTGGAACCGATTTAAGCATAGGCCACAGCTGAATTTCGTCCAGGCGCAGCGATCCATTCGTGACTCATAACTGACCAAACAAATTTTCCACGGACTGCTTCCCACTTTTGGCGGAAGTGTGATTCAATGATGAGCTGAATAAATCACGTTTGAGAAAGTTTGATCAAATCATACGTAAAACATATATTTCCTCAAATTGCTGCTTAGAAATATGAAAACCTCTAACCTGCCATCCAGGTGAAATTGTTTCATATTATTTTAGGAACAAGTTGGCTGGCAGAAGCCCAGTGCAATGGAGACGTAATGAAAATAAATGACGGGACTGGAACCATACAGTCTCCTAATTACCCAGCAAATGAATATGGAAAAGCAGCGAATTGTTCATGGAAGTTTATGTTCCCGGGAGATGAAAAACATCCACAACTCACACTAAAGACAACATACCAAAGATTATCTTTCAAATCTTGCGTGGGCTGCAAACGTTCGGTTCTACTGGTCATAAATAATGGTGAGGTGAATTTACCCTTCATTGATCGTCAATCATTAACTGGTTGTGTTGCGTGTATTTTTTTTATCGAAGTTCGCTCCGTACAAGGCATGTAAAGGAATCATTTAACGGTTACTTTTATGGCAAAGAGGTATTGCAAAACGTATATTCCAACGATTCAAATATAGACGTTAAAATTCCTCATACGTAGCCATCTTTAATTCTTCATAGTACTTTTTTTATTATTTTTAGCAATAAAAATTAATCTGGAGGCGGAATCGAGTGAGGGGGAATACGTCCTCTCATTTCCTCCTACGACACACACGACATACCTTATTTCTAATTTAACTACTATTCTAAAGCCTGTACCTACAACCTATTGCCGATTTTATCATTCAATGCCACTTCATGTTACCTCCATAATTCAGTTACACAGTACTGCGAACATCACTCTCCAGGAATGGGTATTCCTTCTTACACATATTCTAACACAAACATCTGCGAGAATGTTGACCAGCAGCATTTACAACATGTTCTTGTACAATATTCATCGGAAGGTAAAACATACGGAACAGCGGTGCAACTGCACATGGGATTTGAGATCGATTACAAATATGGAGAATGTGTTGAAAGTAAGTTATCAACTTTAGAAAGATCGGCCATCAGGTATTATTTAAGGTTTTCACATTAGTTACTACGAACCGTCCCAGTATTGGGGTTGGGTTCTTATAACCAACCTGTGTTTCTCACACATAGTTTGTTTAATGAAATCCGAAAAAAATTGAGGATTTTATGGAAATTAGATTTTGTGGAATTATGGATTGCTTCCAAAATACTGAATATCACGCGAATGTTTGTAATGCATGAAACTTTCAGATACAAGTATTAACATAATAATTCTGATTATATTGGTAAAAGATAGTCTAATGAATTGGCAATTTTTGATATTGTTTCCGAGGTAAATGTGAAAAAAACAGCATAGGTGAAAAATAGAGCCAGCTGAGGAGTGTCATTCTCATTCAATATATTTAGACAATATTGTCAAACACAGGCAACTTTTTCTGATAATATAAAGTGCCAGTAACTAGGCGGAAAACATCCCATACAAAACTGAATCCCCGTGGCAAAGTGCAGTATATTGCTTCTGCTATAGGCGGCTGTAAAACCATCTACCCCTTCTTTGTTTCCTCTGATTCGTCTCTTGCGACACGCAGAAAATACGTTACGTCTATTGGAGTTATGCTTCAATTTCTTCATCAACCATTTCACGATATTTGGCTGTGACATTATAATGAAGAAGGGAGCAGCGAGACAAATAATGAATTTTAATGGTTTTTCGTATTATAAAGATTTTTATTTCCAGATAATACGATTGATCCTTGCGACGGGGGAATAAAAGTGATAAATTCTGGTCAAGATAGAATCCGATCACCGAACCTAATGAATGAATATGGAAAGAGCGCAAACTGTTCATGGAAATTTCTTCCTCCTCAAAGTGATAAAAACTATACACTGACATTGACGATCATCTATCAACGATTATATTTTGTCACGAATGATTGCAAAAAGATTTGTTCTGGG
This sequence comes from Styela plicata, assembly GCA_963675895.2. NCBI lineage: Eukaryota > Metazoa > Chordata > Ascidiacea > Stolidobranchia > Styelidae > Styela > Styela plicata. The sequence goes on from OZ023142.1 coordinate 25,734,079, forward strand.
TCGTACAACCTTACTGTTGATGGGGGTGAGTACTGGCAGTGGCGCAATAAAGATTTTTTCAAAAAAAGTTTCCTAATTTTTTCGTAAAATTCTCTTTTTGTAAGTACTAAGAAATTAAAATAAGTATCGAAATATTTATAGTACATATAATTTTTCTTTATTTTAGAGATTGTTTTATAAAATTCCATAATTAATTATACTTCATTTTTTCAAAACTTTGCAAGGCATTTCCCCGCTCCAGCTAACTATTGTCGAATTTTATATCCTCATGTGTACGCCAAAGCATTTTACATGAAACGTGAAAGAATATATGTAATGCAATGTCTAGTCTCCTATTCCTTTTGCTAATGCCGCTACCTACAATTTGCCAATACATTTTGTGGCATCATTGAAATGCCCATATCGCCCATTTGAAAGACACAACCATGCCATCAAACAAAGTTGGGGAAACTCGAGACAATGACTTGACTAAGTCACCTTTTTCAATTACTCAAATCGAGTCGTCTTGGCAAAATCACACGACCAGTAGTAGACTTGACAAAATACAGAGACGTGACTCGAGACTTGATACAAACTCAGCTCAGACTCTGAAATAACATTTTGAAAAAATACGTTGTGTGCCATTGCGTGACTCATAAGAGAAAATCGCTCGTTTCGAGGAATATGTGAAATCCGTGTTTGTCTACCCTATAATGATGATTCTAAGTGGGTACTGATAGAGTGAGAAGTGATAAAGTAATCTGTCATTGCTACTAAATAGATTTAGAAATCGACTCGTCACACGTCTTGCAATTCGTAAATACATGACTCGACTCGTTTACAACACTGCTGTCAACTAGGACGTATTATCTGAGCAATATTAATCATGAATTGATATATTAGCTTCACAACCTTGCGAAAGTTACATCAATCACCTACACAGCAACGCAACTACATTCATGTTCTCTGACACAACGCATTGCAGGAAAGCCCCAACGTCATCATTTGCAGACGGAGTTACCGTAGAATATATATCGGATGGTAGAACTCTTGTTAATACAAGCAAATTGTCGGTTGAAATGGGATTTGAGATCAAATATGATTACACGGAATGTCTCCATAAGGGTTGGTTTAATTTGTATGCATGTGATGCGAATATTCGGTGATTCACCCCAAAATTATTAAGTTTAGATTTGAATTCTAAAGATTCCAGTTGCAAACTTTCAATATCCGATAGCGTATTAAGATTTCATATCTTGGGTATGTTTCGCCTGGAATGGTCAAATATATATATACATTTTTTCAATGAGAGATTTTGGTAATTTGATTGGACAAATATAACCACTACTAAATCAAAATGTATGTGGACGAGTTGTGCGCACCTGAGGAGCGCGATTTTTTTTTAACTTCACCGATTTATGGAAAATACAAAGACGTCGCGATTCAAAAAGGCTCGTAAAAACTCCCATTATCGTCCCTACGTTAGTCAAAATGTCTGGGACGTAAAAAAATGGATTAAGCAATCACTTACTTACCAAAGGATAGAAGACTTGAATTATCTTTTGGTGATGCATAAGTGATTGTTTAATCCATTTTTTTACGTCCCACACATTTTGAAACAAGATGCACGCGGAATTATATTAGCTTAAGAAAAATTGTTCATACATTCAACGGTCGCGTTATGTCGACGTAAATACGAACGCCCTTCTCGTCGTGTAATGGCATGCAGGATATTGTTATTATGAAACTACGAAAAGTTTTTGTGAAGTAGACACAGCGGATTATCAGACTAACAGCATTCTTTGTCCAAAAACAAGTTTCCAATTTTTACAATACTCATATAGTTTTTCATAAAACAACCTAATGATTAGTATATTCTCCAGAAACATATCGGCTATATATCAAATAGGTTAAGAGTTTAACCTCATTAACCTTACCAAAACAGACGCTTTCCGTCTCAATGTATATGTCAAGTATGTGTCAATGGTAAATCGAATTTGGAAAAATAAAATTTCTAATCGAACAAAATTTATAAAAAAAAAATTCAAAAATATAACTATTGCAGTATGCGTTATTATTCCTCTGCTCATCAAAAATTAGCACATGTCATGCAATATATGATGTTTTAAATGTCAAAAAAATTATGAATTTTATTAACGTAATGGGAACTGATATTACTACCTTTGTAACTATGTTTCAATATTATTTTTTAGAAATAACAACACGAAGCTTCGTCAACGCAACCAATGATGCTGGTTTGGAAACTACACCTTCACAAAAGTTTACAGGTGAGTGGAGACCTTAGTTTTATATTTTTACAAGGGGTCGCTCAATTCAAAATCACAAAGGCCACTTCCCAGGGTGCTTACAAATAATATTGAAATGTTCTGGGATGTAACCTCGAGCAATGTGTTGCTAGTAATCGCTTATATCCCTGCTCCATGTTATTTGCATTAAAACATTTATTACGTGTTTTAGATATCTTCGAAACAGGGATAATGTTTTACGGAAATAATTCAGTATCATGTGTGTAAAATGATGCGAAGAAATCAGTGTACTTGGAAATTTATTTCCCAAAATTTTTTTACACAAAATACTGTCCACACGTTAAATAGGACTGCACATCAGACATAAATAGTGTGAAATACCAAACTTTGAAAAAATTAACCGCGCAACTTTTGTTGGCTTTAGTATATATTTCGTATATTTCATTTCATGGAAACATCAATAGAATCTGATTATATCTTCATTTCAGGTTCTACAGAAAACGCTATGAATGTAAGATGAATGAGACAACTCTGCTATTACTTGTCTCCATTCCAGGATTAATTGGTATTCTAATACTTGTGGTGGCTGCAATTTTATTCTTCAGGAAGAGCAGGTAATTGATTTCCTATATTAGTTTCGATTATGTGCATTGAGTATACACGTAAGAGTTAATCTATAACGAATAAAGATGTTACTTTTAAAATTGAAACTTCGAACTATTACGGATATCGGAAAATTCTAATACAACTCCTGCTATTCGATGATGTGATTCAATGAGGTTTTAACAGAAATTGTGACCCATTTGTTGCGAATTTACATTCATTTTGAAAGTTTCCAACGATTTATTATTTATCATATTAAAAAAATTGGATTTGTTATGACTGGATTTAATTTAAAAACGCAGCGTGTATAAAATTGACCGCGGCGCAAGCCCAGTCGTTACAAATTTTGTCGACTGGACAATGAGGGATCGCGCTACCGAGGTATTAGTTCGTGGCCAATGTTTGCCAATACACTGATTCTGAAATACAGGATTGAACCGAAATGAATGAATTGTGACAGATATAATTTCACCGAATCGTTTGGTCAATTGTTTACGAATTCATAAAGTTGTTTTCACAAATTCACACCGGCAACCCGAGCAATGATCATCGATATTTTTTTTAACTTTCAGCAGCGATAGTTTCAATATTAAAAGAGGGAAGATAGAGGAAGTTGCGGACAAAGATCAGATTGTAATGAGAGGAACTTCACGGCAAAGTGAAGATGACTCAAGACAAGATTTGGCGGAAGGTAAACTTTTTTCTTGTCATTTGTTAGAGGGTATCTATCCGAGCGCTGCTACATACTAGAGGTCACTAAAAGGATGTCATTATAGAAGAAAAACAGTTAGTACTGTCGTAAAGACATACACTATCCGGTTTGGTTGAGTTTACCCTTGATTTAATGGTACATCTGTTCATCAAACGAGAGATCGTCAATATGTTTACCTTGGTTCGCAAATATTGTAGCTTGTACGGGTTTTCTCTTATATTTTGCCATTATCGAACAACTTTGGAATATTGCCTGAAAAGCACACTTGATATCATTTCCAACCATTGAAATACTAGACGAGAATGACAGTATACCATGTGTTGGCCTAGATCGAAGTATAAAATTCAAAAGTTCATTTCTTTGCCTAATTACTGCGACGGTTATGCGTGAACTTTCCGTTTCTGAGCTTTGTCATTCTATTCAGCTGACGGACCCAAAAGCAGTGAATCGGCAACTTCAGCATCAAAGGTTGATGATTCCGTGATATATGCTGCTGTTGTACGTAATAAAGAAGATGGAGATAAAGTGACCATTCATCTGTGATCCGGGTTATGCTCTTGAAAAACACATCTTTCTTCCAATCAAATATTGAATCACTTTCCAAAAGGAAATTCTATCCATCTCTGATTAGAGTTTGACCAAAATCGATTGCATTTTATCGTTAAAAATGGAGTTCTAGTCCATTTAAAAAGTACTTGTTCCTATGAACAATTCACGATTGATTCGAATATATTGTGCTTCGAATTGACACGAATCACCAAATCGAATTGCCCAGCCCTAGTTTTGAACAGCTGTCTAATATTTCCTTGCTGTAATTGTCGTGTTTTATGATGGTTTTTTTATGTTTTCGAGCCGAGAAGGTTGAAATAAATATAAAATATACATCCATCGATCTATTTCTTGAAATATTTAATATGATATACTTCGCTTGTTGAAAGGTTTTGTTTGGACATTATTGGGTATTTTTCAACTAATGTTTTTATCCACACGGCGTTTGTGAAGCATATGTGGTATATACATAAACCATTTTGTAACAGTTGCAGCATGGGTAGAAAATACGACGCATCAAATTCAATTTGCTATTATGAAAAATAACAGGTAATGATTGCCCACGTGGCGAAGCATCTGTCCACGTTTGGGGAGGGCGAGTTATCAGCTGAGACGTTCAACTTGAAGATATTCTTCGGAGCGCTAATATTGTATTTTTGCGCGATAAAACGCAATTTCCCAACTTGAGTGACCAGCAGCCTTTCCATAATATAATACTTATTCGAGCAACGTCAACGCTTGGGAAACCCGATGCAGACTACATTTCAGTCTGTAGTTTAGATATATAACGTTGAGGGAAATTGTTATGAAATATGATATTCTTCATTAAGTGGAGTCACATAGTCTTTATACGCGTTATTAAAATCAGTATAACTTCCCCGATGAGTTTAGTCGTTTTTCTAACATTAACGGTCATGCGGATGATTTATTTTAAGCTTATGCTTGGAAACTACTGAATGACAAAATAATATGTCTGTGTCGACAAACTTTCCGCCATGATGGGCTAAGTGAATTAATTAATAAAACTTTCAAAAATAAAAGAAAGGAACATACTTGTAGAGCATGTGTCGCGATTAACAATGTGTATAATTTTAACTGGGAGATATATCCTGCGTCTTGTCATTCCATCTAGTGTGCACCAAATCAGAAACCGAAAAGGTTGTCGAGCATTTTCCCGATGTTGCGAGATTACGGTGCCTCGCTCAGAAGCACCCCAAATTTAATGCTTTTTATTTTGTTTTTGTTCATAAATCTTAATCTTACTTCGCCAAGTTTCTGACCCGCGTCATTCATTAGCTGTTACAATTTTTATTCAAAAAAACTCAGAACATGACCGAACGCAGTGCCTAAAAGGAACTTACTGACGGTCACTTAGGAGCTACAACAAGATGTAGTACCAGACACTGCACTGTGAGAGGAAAGCATTCTAAACGAACCTGAACTGCCATGGTAAGGTGCAGGGGGTGGTATCTTCCCTGGGCGATGATAAAATTATTTACAACTACCTAGTTTTCTTTAAGTCGCCTCGTACGTCATACAGGACATACGTTATTCTAAAGCCTGTACCTACAACCTATTTTCGGTTTCATTTTGCCCCCACGCAATGCCACTTCATGTTACATTTATAATTCAGTTACACAGAACTGCGAACACCACTCCCCAGGAATGGTTATTCCTACTTATACATATTCTCCCACAAACATCTGCGAGAATGTTGACCAGCAGCATTTAAAACATGTTCTTGTACAATATTCATCCGAAGGTAACACGTACGCAACAGCGGTGCGTCTGAACATGGGATTTAAGATCGAATACAAATATGGAGAATGTGTTGAAAGTAAGTTATCTACTTTAGAAATATTGGCCATCAGGTATTATTTATAGTTTTCAAATTAGTTGCAACGAACCGTCTTAGTTTTGGGGTTGGGATCTTTTAACCAACTTGTATGATTGATATTGTTCATGAATTCCGAACAAATTAAGGATTTTATGAAAATTGAATTTTATGAAATAATGAATTGCTTCCAAAATGCTGAATATCACGCGAATGTTTGTTACACACGAGACTTTCAGATACAGGTATCTAGAAAATCTAATGAATTGGCGCATTTTTTTATTATATTGATAATGTTTCCGAGATTTGCGTAAAACAACAGCTTTTCGCTTACAATAGAGTCAAGTCAACTGAGGGGATCCGAATCTTGAATCTAAAAGTGTCATTCTTGATCTGAATATATTTAGACTATATTGTCAAACAAAGGCGATCTTTTCACGAGCCAGCTAACGGCCACCGGAATGACAAATATAAAATGCCAGTGACTAAGCGAAAAAGTGAATTTGCTGAGCAGATCAACCCAAAATAGTTTTTCGTATTATAAAGATTTATTTTTCCAGATAACACGATTGATCTTTGCGACGGGGGAATAAAAGTGATAAATTCTGGTCAAGATATAATCCGATCACCGAACGCAAGGAATGAATTTGGAAAAAGCGCAAACTGTTTATGGAAATTCCTTCCTCCTCAAATTGATAAGAAGTACACGCTGACATTCACGATCATCTATCAATGATTATATTTTGTCATGAATGATCACATAAAGATGTGTTCTGGGTCGTACAACCTTATTATTAATGGGGGTGAGTTGTACTGGCAGTAGCGCTAAAAAACATTTCTTCGAAAATAGTTTCCAAATTTTTTCCGTAAAATTCTCTTTTTCGTAAGTACTAAGAAATTAAAATAAGTATCTAAAAATTTCTAGTACATAGAATTTTTCTTTATTTCAATGATTATTTTATAAAATTTCATATTTACTCAAACCTCCCTTCTTCAAAATTTTGCAAGGCAAAATGAAATCAGCTAGGACGTATTATCTGAGTAATATTATTCTTGAATTGGTATTTTAGCTTCGCAACCTTGCGAAAGTTTCATCAATCACCTACACAGCAACGCAACTACATTCATGTTCTCTGACACAAGACATTGCAGGAAAGCCCCAAAATCATCATTTGCAGACGAAGTTACGTAGAATATATATCGGATGGTAGAACTTTTGTCAATGCAAGCAAATTGTCGGGTGAAATGGGATTTGAGATAAAATATAAATACACGAAATTCACCCCAAAATTATTAAGTTTGGATTTGAATTCTAAGGAATCCAGTTACGAAATTACAGTATCCGATAACGCATAAAAATCTTCAATCTTAGGGATGTTTCGCTTGGAATGGTAAATATATTCATATATATTTTTAACGAGAGATTTTGATAATTTTGTTGAGCGAATATAACCACTACCAAAGCACAAAAAATATGCATGGGGTGTGCGTGAAATTTTTTATCAACTTCATTGACATATCAAAAATACAAAATCTTTGAATCTCTATCTTCCTTCTTAGTCAACGCCCCGATACAAAACAACGGTCGCCTCCATCGAAAAGGTTGCACGTCGCGCTTCAAACAGCTGGTGAAAACTTCCCATTATCGTTCCTACGTTACTTACCAAAGGTTGGAAGGCTTGAATTATCTTTCTGGTGGTGCATATGTGACTGCCTAATCCAGGTTTACGTTCCACGCATTTTGAAACAAGATTGATCATCATTTTTGAACGCGCAATTACAAAAACAAGTTTCCAATTTTTTACAATACTAACGCAGTGTTTCATAAAACAACTTAATATTTGGTATGTGTTCTATAAAGTATGAGTCACTGATAAATCGAATTTGGAAAAATAAAATTTATAATCGGACAAAATTTATATAAAAAAAATATACGTATGGGAGTATGTGTTATTCTTCCTCTGCTCTTCAAAAATTTGCACATGTCATGCAATGTTTAGTGTTTTGAATGGCAAAAAATTTATCAACTTTAATAATGTAATGGGAACTGATATTACAACCTTTGCAAATACTGATCAATATTATATTTTTTCAGAAATAACAACACAAGCCTACGTCAACGCAACCAACGATGCTGGTTTGGAAACTACGCCTTCACAAAAGTTTACAGGTGAGTGGTTTACAGACTTTGGTTTTATATTTTTACAAGTTGATCGCTCAATTTAAGATCATAAAGGCCTATTCCTCGGGCGCTATCAAATTGAAGTGTCCTGTGATATAATCTCGAACAATTTGCAGACGTAGATACAAAAGGGGAATGCATCCTCCATCAACTTAGAAGACCCCCAAAAATATAATAAAATCACAGAAACGTAAACAATTCACGTGCCTTGGATGTTCACGTGAACGTTCTAGAATTCGTAAACGTTTTTATGAAAAATGCAGGTAAAAGGAACAGCCAGTACCCGGTTGAAGTATTTGGTCTGTGTTTTTGCGCAATTTTTCCGATTTTATTATTTAAATTCACTCTGAGAAAAGTCGGAAGCAGTGCTTTGAAGGAATCAACTGGAGGCCACTTAACATCAAAGAACTTTTAAAATCCATGAAACTGAACAGCCATGGTAAAGTCCGGAGAGGGGTATCTGCCCAGGGCGAAGACAAAACTCTCTATCACTTTTTGAAATCCAAAACTCTGTTACATGGCGCGGTACACAGGTGCTCTTGTAGATAAGCTTTACTTTCAATTGAGACGAAATATTATGCTTCAAAAGGATTTAATGGACGAAATCGGGTGCAATTAAACTTTATTAGAAGCAGTTTAAACATGACACTAAAGTATGATAATAATAATTATGTTAAAACCTCATGTAAAACCTAGAAACGACATAACATAGTATCTCCATTCATCCATTACTGAAGTCGAAATGGGAAAGCATATAGTTACTGCGGTATTTTTCAGAACACTTATCCACAGTCCATTCTGGAATTGCAACAACAGGGGATGAAAGTATAGAAGTTTTGAACAACCAAACAACGCTGATATTAGGTGTACTTCTTGGGGTATCTGTCTTTGCAATGGCCTTGATGGCTGGCGTGATACTGATCATAAAAAGAAAGTAAAATAAACAAGACAAATAAATGAAAATTATCATTTGATGTGACAGTTGATATTGTGCATTCGTCGTGGTTTAGGTATTTATTTTGCGTCAATAATAAAAATGCACCTTCAGCGTATAAATTGACTTAAATATCGAGCAATTTCTGAAAAAGTTCTCATGTTTCTTAATTATCGATTTCTCTCACAGCAAAAATACTTCATCAGGTCGAGAAAATTTGGAGCCAGAAGATACAGGATACGAGATCCCGATTCCAATTATATCATTATATCAACGTGGGACAGATCAACACTTCAGGTAAAGCTTCGGAACAGAGCGATTGTTGATTTTCTCGGAAAAATCTTATCTAAATATCGTATGGCAAGTGATTGATGGAGCGCGCCACTGACGTTACCCATATATATCGCTGGAGCAATAACCTAAAAGATACTCATCCATAAAAGCTATTTACAATGTAAAAATTAACAGCAAAAGGAAAATTAATATCTTGCTTGGAAGATGATATGTTTTCAATTTTTCAAAGTTAAATCAGTTGAACAAGACAAGGGACTTTGACCCAATAATATTGGGGTATTTAGTCTGGTACGAATTTCTATGCTGGGCGCGGGAACAGTATATTCACTTCTCAGTTATCTATGACTGTATATATCAAAAATAACATTAGGGCTGTCCAACATAATCGACTCGAATTGCGCTATTCGAATCATAAATTATTCGATTTCTGCAGCAATTCAAACTCAACAACATGATTCACATAAATTGTAAGCTGATAAATAGATGTCTTTGTTTGTTTAGAATATAACTTCTGATTCGAATATTCGATTCGAGAAAACTGTTAGATTCGATTATGAAATCAAATGATATTCGATTTCGGCTACACCTATATGTCAGCTGTACTATACATAGAAGTTGACAAAGTTTTCAGTAAAAACAACATATTCCAGGTTCACGGGTTGTGCATATCATACAAGTTACGAGAAGTCCCCGATAAAAACATATGGACATCGACTACACCGATTACAAATTATATACATCGACTTAACATGAACATATTTTTCGGAATACGAAGAAGTCGCACAACCTGTACTAAATCAACCTGTTTACAACAATTCAACTTCAACAAAGGATCACGTTTATGAATTGGTAAACAAGTGAAGATGATTTGGAAGAAATGTTGAATTGAGAACAATAAAGTATTTCTTTATCTTTGCTCAATTGCTCAAGGCCGCGTCATCGACGTTTTGCGCCTTTGGGTCACGGTTCAACATTGGTCCATAAAATGCCCCCGTAACTCGACAGCAGGCTTGCCTCGCACGTGACAAAACAAAATTTCCGATTTGCTTATTTCCTGTTTTATTTCAATATTACCAAAATGTATGTTAATGTTCATTCATTTCTCCGTATTCTCGGTCTTTTCTCCCACATGATAAAAATACGTGTTTTAGTCTTTTGCACTGCGAGATCCAATAAAAACGGTTCTTGTGATGCTGAAAAAGATTCAAAAACATGTAGTTAAGAGAGAGTTGCTTTTTCCTTTCCATAATTCTTCTCTTAAGCATTAGAAAAATTGCAGAAGAGTTTAGCAGGCGTGTGGGAGCGGCCTCGGCTCAAACCAAAACATGCGACGAAAGGGAGTTTCGAACTCGAGACATCTTGAATCCGAGAAATGAATTTATCAACTGCACCATTTGTTTACGTAAATATAATAAATGTAAATAAAAGTAGATAAAAGAAAAACCTGCGTACGCGAGTTTCGAACACGAGTCCTCTAGAATTTGAGCGATGAATTTATCTACTGCGCAAGATGGGAAATTTTGTGATTTAGACATTAGCTACCTTACAAAAATTAGATGTAAATAAAAATCGATCAAAGAAAACTCGACGTTCGCGAGATTCGAGCCCGAGGCATCATGGACTCGTGAGATCAATTTATCCACTGATTCATCTTCTTGATCGGTAGTTTCCTGATTTTGGTAGATCGATACCTTACAGAAAGATGTGATCAAAACTAGACCAAGGAAGACTGCTTTTGGATATTCATTTGGTAGGTAATTGGAAGACTGTATTGTGAAAAGCAATACTCAAGTGAAATAATATTGAAATCGCATGCATTTCTTTGTACGCTAAGGAGGTGCGGTCCAAGCGTGATTCGTACTCTGTCTGATAAAATTGACCTTTTCTCAACTTCACAAAGTGACTTTCAAGTAGTAGCCTGATTCACGTCGCGCAAGCCAGGACGAAGGTAGATTAGTGTATTCCAGCTCAATCCCTTCGAGCACTAGTGACTCAGAGAAGCGGTGATACACATGACAAGTGATGGCAACCTTTAAAGTCATTTTTAATAGATATTGATGTGTTGTAGTGATGATAAAAACATCCACCACATCTTTGTTTCCATTTTAGACGTCTCTTGCGACAAGTAGGGAATATGTTACGACTATTCGAACACCTGTACCAACTGACTTGCCACTGACATATATATAATAAAGATCATATCATATCAGGTCACCTGTCAACTAATATCATGGAAATAATCACTATCTAGTGGCGTATTCAGACCCTTGAAATGGGGGGGGGGGGGGGTTGAAAAATTGGCGGGTGGATGCGCGAGAAACTTTCGAATGGAAAAAGTGAACTATTTGTGTATGTATTTATTCTAGGGATAATATTTCAAGTTCAGCGACATATATTTCTGTATTAACAAACTTATCCACGCGCTGTGATAAAAATGCATTACTATCACTGCTTATTGACAGTAATTTTACTTGTTATTGTTCAAACAAAAACTTTAGAATCGACTTCCTGGGTCAAGTGTGGGTAGTTGATGAAACGAACCACCGAATTACTACTATTCATTAACAGCCCACGGTTTCCATTTTTAGAAATATAATTTCCCGCAAATAAACGGTGATTTTACTGTACTTTTATTACGGGGAACTATTTTCGTCCAAAACAACACAATGCATGCCTGCATGCATGCAAGTCATTTGAACGTTTGCTTTGTAATGAGCTGAAGCCGGATGTGCGGTAGTTGATAGATGGAAAGGATGTGAATAATGCATTAGTTTTATAACAATTTGTATACTGAGCCTATGTTTAATATTAAGAGGCAACTTGAACATATAATATAGGATTGAAAATGTTCACAATGAGTTGCGGAGCAACATGGTTGATGGTTATTTTCCTGTCATATATAGGTAGGTGGGGTGGGGGCTGATTAGGGGTGAGATTCCAAGGACAGTGACGTAATTAGGAAATTGTATTTGGTTTGCGAGGTAACATGAAAGATTTGAGAACATGCTGAATAGAAACCTCTACAACTTGCGACAGCACACGGGGTTGTTGTTGGCCATATCCAGTCAAAAGCTTATTTTGTCAACCATGAGCCATATATGGATCGCGCATGAGCTATTGCTGGATGGCGCTTGTTGACTACACATGCTTAGTCAATTTTTGTTTGGATAGATCTATTTCGACCCCCTAGCCGTGAGCAATAATTAAATATAATAAAGTAATTGAATACGTATGGTATACGCTTCGTCGTGCGTGACAGTCAATTTGAAATCTGTCGACAGCTTGGTAAGGGTGGTAGTACGGTACTCCTCTAAATTTTTTTTTCTTGATCCGTCATTGTAGATGGTATATTCGGGCAGTGCTTCCCACGCCATTGGGATTTTTAAAGAAAAACAGGTCAAAACACATCGCGGATGCTAACGATATATTCAGAAACTACACCGTGGCTTTTACTATTATGAATGTTGCTTATCTTGTCGGTTTTAATTTAGCTATCACTACTTTCGTTGTTACAGAAAAATTCATTTCGATTATGACGTAATAAATCAGCGGCCTATATGTATTCCCAGCAATCACAAAGTTTTACGCCAATGCAGTAAATCCGATACACGACATAGTTTATCTAATCAGCTCAAGTTAATCAGTTGCATTTCTATTGTCATACCTGCGCCGCTTTAAATCATTTTAAACTTTCGCTTTAGTTTAAAAAATTCTTTGCTAGACACAATTCATAAATATCAGCGCCCCGTTATGAAACGGCATAGATGTTAAATGAAATCTTTTTTTAGTTCATTTGAGAAGAATAAGGTGTTATACGAAGTTACGAAAAAGAGTACGGGTACGGTACGAAATAAATATCGAACATGGTATCATACCGTACCAAGTACGAAAATTGAAAATGAATCGTACCGTAATATCGTGCTGGAAAATTTAATCGTACCGTAGCGAACTCCGTACCGTGTCGTGCTACCAGCCTTGCAGCTTGGCAACTGCTTACTACTGTGCGGTAGAGGCCCTTGGAGTGAGGAATTTTGGAATTCAGATCCCATCCTGAATTGCAAAATTTGTAATAAATCCTAGCTTCATTTGTTACAGAGAAAATATCACGCTCCTGATTGTGAAAAAATCTCTTAAAAATTTCGTTCTTTTTTACACTGTGACAAAATTGTAGTAAATTTACTAGTTATTTACAGTAATTCACAATGATGCCTATAACCGCATGGGTTAACAACGCTGTGATTAAAACTGACACGCTGGATTAACTTAAGAAGTAGACAGGTTTACCATCATTGCTTTAGGCAGATATCACTTACTGTACGTCATAATATTGATTCAATCATCTTTGGGGTGTGTTCCACTTAGAGTGCAATTGCTGGTACTTATTTTGGTAGTTAAATCTTTGTCAAGTAAATGAACGTCGGTTGGTTGTGTTAATGCGCTGCTTCCGGCCTTGCTTAGATCTAATTTAAATATATAAATAAATAATAATAAAATATTAAATAAATAATACTATATAAATAGAGCATAAATATTTGCTAGTAGTTTTTTGGCTTTTGCTGTAGTACTAAAGCTGGACGATGATAATTAATTTATTTGTTTTTTGATTAAATTCTGACTGTATCTTATTTAATCATCGTTGTTACTCCCGTTGCACACGGATCCATCTTTACAAAAGAAGCGAAGCCGAGAATAGATGGTTCGTTGCACAGTATTCGACGCTTCATTTGACCTTGAAGAAAGTCATTGTTGGATAGGATTTAAGCATGGGCCACGGATGAATTTCGTCCAGGAGTAGCAGCGACCTATTCGTTTAGTGAAACATTTTTAACGGATTTAAGACTAAAAAATTGAATGAAATCAAGTCAGGTTTTATTATGCAATTTTATTCGCCAAGAATCAGCGATCCGATCGATGATATAAATTCAATTTCTTTGCATTTACTTCTGGAAATCTGATTTTGTCATGTACATTTTGATTATAGTTAAATTTTACTTTTCTCACCAAAAATAGTTATATTTTTAGGCGTCTTCGCCACGTACAAAATTGGGCGGCAAGGCGATTCAATGATATTATAAACTGAACGAGTCACGTCGGAGAAATTTTGATCCAATCTTATATGAGACATATTTTTTCCTCAAATTACTTTTTGAAAATATGAAAATCTCTAACCTGCCAACCAGGTAAAAATGTTTCATATTATTTCAGGAACAAGTTGGCTGGCAGAAGCCCAATGCAATGGGGGCGTAATGGAAATAAATAACGGGACTGGTACAATACAGTCTCCCAATTACCCAGCAAATGAATATGGAAAAGAAGCAAATTGTACCTGGAAGTTTCTGTTCCCAGGAGATGGAAAACACCCAAAACTCACACTGAAGATAGTTTACCAGAGATTATTTTTCACATCTTCCGGTGGCCTCAAAGATTGTTCGGGAAATTATCTACTGGTCATAAATAATGGTAAGATGACGAAAAATATCTACTCTTCGTTGATCATCAATAATTAACTGGATGTGAGATTGTTTTATCGAAGTTCGCTCCGTTCAGGGCATGAAGCAGTGCCGAAAAGGAATCACTTAACCGTTACTTTTATGGCAAATATGTATTGCAAAACACCTGCAACTGTAGGGTACATTCCGACGATTTAAATTTAGACAAAAAAAAAATTACTCGTACTTAATCATCTGAGATTCTTCATAGGACATCTTATTACCTCAAACAAAGCAATATCCATACCCCTAAGAGATTAAATTATTTACCAAGTGCAGCCACATTTAGCACATTCCAACTGATTAAAGAAATATTATTTTATTATAGTCAGAATACCTCTACCAATATCCAAAATTAATGTCACCCATCATAGTACTCAATTAACAATGATTACAATATTGACTGGTTTGGAGATATATCCTGCGTCTTGTCATTTTATGCAGTATGAGGAACCAATAAGTTTATTGTCCCGAGGATGTGGGTTTTCGGGTCCAGTGAAACCTTGAATGCATAGTCCGTTGACGCAATTTGCGTTCATCGTCAAGGTTCTGATCCGCGCCATTCATTCATTAGGTGCTACATTTTGGTAGCTATTGTCAGTTTCATCACGCCACCGCATGTCACCGTATGTTACATCTATAATTTAGTTACACAAGACTGTGGATCTCCAGGAAATGGCCTTCCTTCTCACACGTTTTCTCACACAAATATCTGTGAGAATGTTGGCCAGCAGCATTTACAACATGTTCTTGTGCAATATACATCGGAAGGTAAATTTTCACAATCAGCAAGTCAAGCGAACATGGGATTTAAGATCAATTATACATACGGGGGATGTGTTGAAAGTAAGTCATTAAAGTAATATTTGAAATCGTACACGAACAAGTACTTCAGTGGTTTTAGAAAATTATTTACTATGATCCAGCTCATAATCAACCTGTGTTACTCATATATATATAAACCTCACATGTTCTAAGATAAGATAGAATTTCATTTTATCCCGCGGGCGAGGAAAGCTGAGAACACGACTTAACCATATGGCGTACCACGGTCTCTCGTGTAGACATCAGTTCCGAAGCGCGGGTGAAGGTTTTGGTCTAACATATACTAATTTTTTTGTGCATGGACAAGGTTGTTGGAGGAAGTCGGTAAGCAGCGCTTACGTGAGCCGCCGTGCACCGGTAAAACGTACAGCAAACCTCTCGCATATAATCATCCCAGAACGCTAGTGATGACTTAGCGTAGCTTGAAGCGTATCCTAACGCCTTTATCGACTGAGCTGACTGAGCTAATTCTATATGGAATGATTATCGTTCAAGATGCTAATGTAAAATTGTATCCCGAATCCGATAAAAAACTCAATAAAAAAGTAACTACACCTGAGCGTTTCACAGAAAAATTACATGAAATTGGAATAAGAGTAATACAACACCGGGAAAATAAGTTTGATCAATGTCAATGTTTTTATCAAATTGCTCAGAATGCTTGCTTATTATGAATTGGTAACTGAGAAACAAAATACTGAAATTTTTTTGGTCTATTTCAGAAGTGATTCTAAGTTAGCGTAGTGCTTAAAAGGAATTGTCTCATTTTGGGAACTTTTCAAATATAGATCTCTACGCCGACTAATGTGATATTGCGTCAGAATAAAATAAAAAGAAAGAAAGGCAGGCACCATAGCAGAACAAAAACCCCAAATAATCTTGGCTGATCTAACGCGGTCGTCTAGAAACAACTGAAGAAGTGCTTGTGACGCCATAATTTATGTTTTTTAACTGTTTCATCACAATAAACCGTTACCATTTTCCAGACTAATTACTCAAGTATTACTCAAGAAAAATGCAACAAAATCAAGAAGCGTTTAACTTTAATTACACTCTAGTCCAGGAACGAGAATTTTCATTTTAACGAGAAACAAATTTGACCAAAATCGACTGCATTTTGACAAAAATGCATAAATACCCAATTTAACCTACTTTAGCAAGTTTTTGCTAACATCACCAACCCACGATTGATTCGAATAATCTGTATTTCAAATCATCGAATCGAATTGCTCAGCCTTATAGTTGTAATGTTACGAGGAACATCGAGGCGGGGAATAAATCTTACTGGTATTTCCTATTATAGAGTTCATATTCGTTTTCTTTCCCAGACACCACTAATGGCCCATGCAACGGGGGGATGGAAGTGATAAATTCTGGAAGCGGAACTATCCAATCACCAAACAACGGAAATGAATATGGAAAGATCGCAAACTGTTCATGGAAATTTCTTTCTCCTCAAAGTGATAAAAACTACACGTTGACATTGTCGATCATATATCAACGATTATACTTGGTCACGAAAAATCGCGACAAGACATGTTCAGGATCGTATAATTTGACTATTGACGGAGGTGAGCGATATCGTCAGCGGCGTAACAAAAATATTTCTAAAAAACTTTTCTAATTGCAACTCGTTCTTAATTTCCTCTTTTTAAAAAGTAATTTTACTGCGACCAAATACAACGGAAAAATATGATAAATAAATATCTATCAATTTATAGTAGATATAATTCTTTGTTTTCGTTTATTGCAAAATTATCGTATGAAATTTCATTAATCTAGGTGACTACTCTTCCTCAATAACGTTAACGTTAACGTCATAGCATATTTTACATGAAACATCAAAGATATAAAGAAAATAAGGATGAAATATCTGGTTTGGTATTATATTTTACTAACTCCGCCCGTTCTCCCTGGAGCATTACGGAAATATTGCCATTCCTAGTTGAAAATCCGGCCAAAACAACTTCAAATATTTACTTCAATTTTTTCGAATAACATCACTTTTTATGTGACAACGTTTGCTGAAATCAGGTATTTTCAGTTTTACTTTTGACGTAAAAGATAATTTTGAGAATGCAACTTTTACATTACATGTTAGCGGGAATCCCATGACACGTTCCACTCTTTCAGACAATTTCGGTGTTTTGGAACTGGGGGAGGGGTGTGTCCCTCCTATTTTGAAGAGAGAGGACAGTAGCTTTTGATTTTTTGTTTTGTTTAAAATTTCACCACAATGAGCGGAATTTCCGCGCATCATTTGCGCGAAATTGCTTTTGTATACGTTTTGGGTCCCAAAATGACTATTTTTCGTGATGATAGGGCGTAATCACTTCTGGGAAAAAAGACATATTTAGATCCTGATTTTTTATGTCCCTTGAAATATGAAACTCTCCACCGCCACTGGTGTCTCCACAAAGATAGGTACGCCCAACTAGGATTCCCCGATAGCCGAGTAATTTGTTATAAATTGCAATGTTGTTTTTAGTTACACAGCCCTGCGAAAGATTCGTCAATCTCCCTCACGATACCGCAACAACCTTCATCTTCTCGAACTCTCTGTATTGTAAGGAAGTCCCAACGTCATCACTTGCAGACGGAGTCATTGTGAAATATATATCGGATGGTAAAACTTTTGCCGGCGCGAAGACACTTTCCAGTGGGATGGGGTTTCGCATCAAATATGAATATACGGAATGTCTCGATGGAGGTTTGTTCAACTTGTATGTAAGTGACGCAAAAATCTCAAATCGTGTGGGATATGTCATCTGTAATGTTAATAATTTTTTCTTTTCTTTCAACAAGTGGTTATGAGTAGTAGGTTGGACAAATATATACACTACAAAAACGTTACTTTTTTGTCCGAAATACAACAGCTTATTAATTGGTAATTCTCCAGAAATATATAGGCTATATTTAGAATTAGATCATATTTTAAGATTTTAATCTTACAAAATCAGACATTTTCTGTCCAAATGTCAAATATTGGTCACTGATGAATCGCATTTGTTTGGGCCTTGTAGCGAAAAATAAAATTTCTAATCAAACAAAATTTGCGGTATGTGTTATCTCTGCTGATCAAAAATTTGTCTTGCAATGCTTATTACGAATTTATTGATGTGTTGAAAACTAATATTACAACCTTTGCTAATATTATTCAATGTTATTTTTTGTTAGAACTAACAACACAAACCTACACCAACGCAATCAATGATGCTGGTTTCAAAACTACATCTCCACAAGAATTTACAGGCAAGTCAGGACTTTAGTTTAATATTTTTAACAAAGTGGTCGGATACAAAGGCGGAGATACAAATAGGGGAATACATCACCCATTAACCTCGCAAACCCCCTAAAATAAAATAAAATTACCGGAAAATGTAAAAATTTCAAGACAAAAACGGTATAAATGACAATGTTTTAATCCATCATTATCGCCAGAACAGCAATTTTTTACCATCTTAATCGTTCGAAAGATTGTTCACACAAACATTTCGGGCCTTCGGTGCAATATGTAAACGATTTTCTTCATAGAAATAGAAATTAGGAAGATTAATTATTTTGATCTTCAAATTTTTCGCCTGTGGTCCATATAACGTCAAAATTTGAAACGATCAAACGTTGTTCCATATTATTTGCATTTAAACACTAACTTTTTACGGAAAGTATCCATTATACTGATGTAAAAATGATGTGAGGATATCAGCGTACTTAGAAATTTATTTCGCAAAAATTTTTGAAGAAAAATAATGTCCAACAACAGATATCATATCTGTACATTATACAAAAATAGGGAAATGCCAAATTTTAAAAAATATATTCGAGATATTTAATTTCATGAAAATGTCAATAGAGTCTGATTATATTTCCTTCATTTCAGGTTCTGCAGAAAGTGATACGAGTAAGATGAGCGAGCCTACTCTGCTGTTCCTCATATCCATCCCAGGATTAATTGGTATTCTAATACTTGTGGTGGCTGCAATTTTATTCTGCAGGAAGAGCAGGTCATTGATCGTTTCCTTTATTAGTTCCGATTATATTAATTGAGTATACACGTAGGAGTTAATATATAACGGATAAAGATGCCAATTTAAAATTAAGGGTTCGAACTATTACGGATATCGGAAAACTTCTGCTATTCGATGACGTAATTCAGTGAGGTTTTCAATAGAAATAGTGACTTGTTTGTTGCAAATTTATATTCATTTTGGAAGTTTCCAACGATTTATTATTTATCATATTAAAAAAATTGGATTGGTTATGACTGGATTTAATTTAAAAACGCAGAGTGTATAAAATTGACCGCGGCGCAAGCCCAGTCGTTACAAATTTTGTCGACTGGACAATGAGGGATCGCGCTACCGAGATATCAGTTCATTGCCAATGTTTGCCAATACACTGTTTCTGAAATACCAGATTGAACCGAAATGAATGAATTGTGACAGATATACCTTCACCGAATTGTTTGGTCAATTGTTTACGAATTCATAAAGTTGTTTTCACAAATTCACACCAGCAACCCGAGAAATGATCATCGATATTTTTTTTAACTTTCAGCAACGATAGTTTCAATATTAAAGGAGGGAAGATAGAAGAAGTTGCGGACAAAGATCAGATTGTAATGAGAGGAACTTCGCGGCAAAGTGAAGATGAGTCAAGACAAGATTTGCCGAGAGGTAAACTTTTTTCTTGTTATTTGTTAGAGTGCATCTCCCTGAGCAAATAAACCATACCGGAGGTCACCTAAGACACGACATTAAAAAAACAGTGCAGTCGTAAAAACATTCGCTCTTCGGTTCCGTTGATTTTAGCCTGGGTGGAATGGCGGATCAAGCTTGTACGAATTTTTCCATTAGTTTTTGTCGTTGTCCAACCACCTTCCCTAGAATATTGCCTGATAAGCAGAGTTGATGCCATTTTCAACCATCGAAATGCCAGACAAAAATGATATTACAACATGAGTTGTTCGTTATCAAAACATAAAAAAGCTCATTTCTTCTCCTGATTATTGCGACGGTTAAAAGTGATCTTTTCTTTACTCAACTTTATCATTCTATATCAGCTGACCAGTCCGGATGCAGTGAATCGCCAACTTCAGGATCACCGGTTGAGAGTTCCGTGATGTATGCTGCTGTTGTGCGTAATAAAGAAGATGGAGATAAAGTGACCATTCATCAGTGATCCCGGTTGAGCTCTTGAAATAACATATTTTTCTTCCAATCAAATATTAAATCAATTTTTCAAAAGGAAATTCCATTCGTCTATGAATTAGAGTTGCAACTTTTAGATATACTTAAAAAAATTCTTTTCCAATTCGATAGAGTTATGGTTTAAAATCAAATTCTTTAGAAGCCCATGCTATTTGATATATTGGACAATAAATTTATCAAATGACCATTTTTCATTAAATATATCGGCGAGAACATAGTGGAAAAACCTAATGTAAAACATATAACCCTCAGCTATGAGACAATTCTGACAGAATTGCACTTTCACCCTTTAAATGTTCTCATCTCCGGTTGTGCTTCGCAGATGGATCCCGCAACTAACGTGCAGTCCATATCTGGGTCATACTGGTCGGCATATGTGTGTGGACTATTGGCAATGTATATATGTTCAGTTTTACTCATACGCACGGTATAAACTTATCGTTGTTTTCGTTACATTGATTTAAATGCCCGTGTATTCATTGTATATGTAAATATTTTGAAGTATTCTCTTTCGCTTATATTTGTCGTTGTTGCTCACACAATATTCTAAATTCTCATGTAAATATTATTGTTTATTATTTGTCATTACAGATTATGATATAATATATATTTACCCGTTCAATTTTATTAAAGATAAATATTATTATTAGGAGGCTAGGGCGCATGCACTAAATGCAAGTTTTCAAATTCTCAGTCGAGTTTTGAGTAGGGCTGGCGAAACCGAATCATTTGGAATTCGAATTCGATTTGAATAATTTTCTCGAATCGGATCGAATCACGAATTCGATGGAAATAACAAATATCCCATTACAACTTGTCGTCATTGAAAAAATCAAGTAATTCATACGTTTATACATTTATACGCATATTCAATTCAAACTTCATGTCTAAAAGCAACAATTTTCATATTTTACCGACAAAATATAATCGATTATGGTCAAATTTAACCGAAATCGATTGCATTTTTTGTTAAAAAGGAAAATTCTAGTTCATTCAGTAATTATTTGTTCCAATGAACAATTAACAATTGATTCGAATGTATTGTGCTTCGAATTGATTCGAATCACCAAATCGAATTGCCCAGCCCTAGTTTTGAACAGCTGTCTAATATTTCCGTGCTGTAATTGGCACGGAATGTAATTAATGTTGATTTTTCATGTTTACGATTCGAGAACGTTGAAATAAATCTATCTATCCATCCATCAATCTATTTCTTGAATTATTAATATGATATACTTGGTTTGCTGAAAAGTGTTTGTCAGGACGTTATTGGTTGGGGTATTTTTTAACCAACGTCCTTATCCACACGGCGTTTGTGAAGCCTTTGTGGAATTTACATACATCATCTTTAAACAGTTGCAGCATGGGTAGAAATTATGACGCTTCAAATTCAATTTGCTATTGAAAAAATAACAGGGAATGGTTGCCCACTTGGCGGACCATCTGTCCACGTTAGGCGAGGGCGAGTTGTCAGCTGAGACGTTCAACTTGAAGATATTCTTGAAAGCGCTAATATTGAATTTTTGCGCGATAAAACGCAATTTTCCAACTTGAGTGGCCAGCAGAGCCTTTACATAATACTTCTTCGAGCAACGCCAGTACCTAGGAAACCCGATGCAGAATACATATCAGTCTGTAGTTTAGATATATAACGCTGGGGGAAATTGTTATGATATATGATATTCTTCATTAAGTGGAGTCACATAGTCACATTATTAAAATCAGTATAACTTCCCCGATTAGTTTCGCTGTTTTTTAAACATTACGGAGTCATGCAGATGCTTTATTTTAAGCTCATGCTTGGAAACTACTGAATGGCGGAACAATATGTCTGTGTCGACAAACTTTCCATCATGGTGGGCAAAGTGGGTTGATTAATAGAACTTTTAAAAGTTAAAGAAAGAAACATAGTTGTAGTGCATGTGTCAGAAAATTCCAAACAATGCTTATCACGCACTAGTTTGAAATTGCAGAAAGCGAATGTGTGGGAGTTGGTAGATAAAAGACAGTTGGTAAAACTAAGACTCGTATTCGTATTGCACAGGTATAAGAGTGCAGAAAAATTGTACACAATGAGTTTCGAAGTTACATGGCTTGTGGGGATTTCACTGATGCTATTAGCAGGTGAGTGCTTGGGCTGGCCTTTTGAGCACTCAGAAAAGCATTCTGTGATTTTTGTCGTGAATGTCCTCATAGGATTTAAGCTGTTTGTTATTCTAGCCATGCATCGTTTATCGGTAATTGCCATCCGTTACATTCCAGAAATTTTGTTTCGTTGACCATGAACCATTGATGCAACGTGCTCTTGCAGATCAACAGCACTCAATACGAAGACAACTTTGCAAACAAGTCTTTTATTGCATAAGCTCGATACATCACCTTCAAGACTGATTGAAAAGTAAAAAGCACGCATATATTTTTGTTGTATTTTGCGTCCAGGCGGTAAATTATCCAACAAAAATGCTATGAAAATTTTCCTGCGGCCTCAGTTTGGGGAAAAATTATCAAGTATTAAGATTTTACACCGCTGCTACCTTTTTGGTTTTTGATTCATTTGTTAAGGCCTGTACGTAAACCTATCGGGGATTATACCCGACAACCGTAAGGCAAGGACCTTTATAGTGACTGTTTACCTGTTCAATGTTACAGCTAACAGCGAAGTGCCTTGCTGATGGGCACATAGGTCGGGAAATGGTCAAGAGTCGAAGCATCGATATTTCGGACGATATGTTCGCACCTAACCGACTGAGTCACGCCGCTGCTAGAATGCAGAATTAAGTCCACTATATAATGTCGGCCATAATGTTTTCTGTGGTGACGTATGCAAACAAATAAATTCATTCAAATTTACCAAGGTTTAAATTCGCGAAAACGGCAAACTAAAGTGGTTTTTGGCAGATTCGCTGAATATTCATCAACAGCCCATTGTACTTGTTGGAGTTTGAATGAAACTTTAGAATAAACTTCTCGGGCCAAGTATGAGTTGAAAATGATACGCACCGCTGAAGTATTATCCATCAACAGCCCATACTTGGCATAAGCTTCGAATTCTGAAAATATAACTTATCGCAAGTAAATGGTGATTTAACTGCACTTTTATTACAGTGTATATGGCGGGGAACTATTTGCGTTTTGAAAAACACGACGAACATATATGAAAATATCACGCTTCTTATCATGAAAAACTCATGTAGTGAAAATTTCGTCCTTTTTATACACTGCGACAAAATTGTAGTAAATTTACTATTTCTTTGCAGTAATTGTATATTTCAAAAATTAAAAAAAAAATCCAATTTATAGTTTTATTAAAATATCATAAAGTAAAATTACTGTCAAAGAGCAGTGATTTTATTGCAATCTTGTTACAGTGTGGGCGCGATGGCCTAGTGTTCAAACATGTTGGCATCGCAGGTTGAAGATCTCGGGTTCGAGCCCCGGCGAGTCCAGTTCGCTTATCCATGCCCACCATTCAGCCCAGGGTGTAATAACTTGGGTAGGAAAAGCCGAACAGGAAAAGATCATATCTTTCCAATAATTGTAATCCTATCCGTCTATAAGTGGCCACTGTTACAAGGCATTGGACAGCCTGATCTACTCTAAGAAGTGGCTATAAATAAAAAAAATGCCACAAAATTATATTGATTTTTTTAATCGAAAGACTAAATCCTAACCTGAATTTGATATCTTGGAGGATCATCCAAACAGACGATCGCGGAAATTGAGCTAATCTTGCTGAATTCGATTCCGGTCCATGAAGATTTCTACTGCGCGGCCACATTCGAATCGCTTGCGAACCCCAGGCAGTTATGGAAGTTCTTTTACATCTCCACAATGATATCTAGAACCGCATGGGTAAACGTTTTCGGAAAATTTTGTCAACGGACGGGACACTAGAAATTAAATGAAATTAGTTTTTTTGCGATTAAAATTTTATTCGTCAAGAATCGGCGATGCGATCGATGATATAAATTCAATTGCTTTGCATTTGCTTCTGGAAATCTGATTTTGTCATGCATATTTTCATTCTAGTTAAAGTTTACTTTTTTCACTAAAATAGTTATATTTTAGGCGTGGATTCAATGATAAACTGAATGAGTCACATCCGAGAAAGCTTAAACCAATCTTACATGAGACATATTTTTTCCTAAATTGCTGTTTGAAAATATAAAAATCTCTAACCTGCCTCCAGGTAAAATTGTGTCATATTTTTTCAGGAACAAGTTGTCTGGTAGAAGCCCAATGCAATGGAGACGTAATGGAAATAAATAACGGGACTGGAACAATACAGTCTCCCAATTACCCACCAAATGAATATGGAAAAGCAGCAAATTGTACCTTGAACTTTATGTTCCCAGGAGATGAAAAACATCCAAAACTCACACTGAAGATAGTTTACCAAAGATTATCTTCCACCGGAGGCGGCAAAGATTGTTCTGGTCTACTGGTCATAAATAATGGTAAGGTGACGAAAAAAAATTTGCCCTTTCTTCATCATCAATAGTTAATTGGCTTTGTGAGTTTTTTATCGAAGTTCTCTCCGTACAAGGCATGAAGCAGCGCCGATAAAGATTCATTTAACGGTTCCTTTTATGACAAATGGGTATTGCAAAACACCTGCAACTTGATGTATATTCCAACGATTCAAATATAGACGATAAAATCCCGCATACTTATCTATCTTGTACTTTTTTATTATTTTAAGAAATGTAAATTAGTCTGGAGGCGAAATCGAAGGAGGGGGGAATACGTCCACTCTTCTCCGCCGACGTCACAAAGGACTTACTTTATTGAGAACTATTCCAAAGTCTGTACCTACAAGCTATTGTCGGTTTCATCACCCAATGCCACTTCATGTTACCTCTATAATTCAGTTACACAGGATTGCAAACAACACTCTCCAGGAAAGGGTATTCCTACTTATACATATTCTCACACAAATATCTGCGAGAATGTTGACCAGCAGCATTTATAACATGTTCTTGTACAATATTTATCGGAAGGCGAAAAATTCGGAACAACAAATCAACTGAACATGGGATTTAAGATCAATTATACATATGGGGAATGCGTTGAAAGTAAGTCATTAACTTTAGTAATATTTGAAATCGTACACGAACAAGTACTTCAGTGGTTTTATAAAATTATTTACTATGGTCCGGCCATATTATTTGGTCCAGACGCATGATCAACCTTTGTTTCTCATATATATTTGACTAGCTGGCCTGTCACCCTTTGGGCGATATTTAAGGATAGGATTTCATTTTATCCTGCGGGTGAGGAAAGCTGAGAATACGACCTAACCACGGCCTCTCGTGTAGACATCAGTTCCGAAGCGCGGGTGAGGGTTTTGGCTTAACATTTACGCATTTTTCCTGTGCATGGATATGGTTGTTGGAGAAAGTCCTAAGCCACAGCGCTTAGGTAATCCACCGTGCACCGTTGAGGCGTGTGGCAAGCCTCTCGCAAATAAGCGTTCCATGACGCTAGTGATTACTTGGCGTAGCTCGAAACGTATTCCTAACGCCTTTACCGACTGAGCTAATTCTATATGGAATGTTTTCCGTTTAAGATGGTAATGTAAAATTGCATCGTGAATCCGATGAAAAATTTAATAGAAAAAAGTGACTACACCTGAACGCTTTCCTAAAAATTGGGATAAGAGTAATACAACACCGCGAAAACAATGATCAATGTCAATGTCTTCATCAAATTGCTCAGAATGCTTGTTTATTATGCATTGGTAACTGAGAAACAGAATACTAAAATTTTTATTAGTCTATTTCAGAAGCAATTCTAAGTTAACGTAGTGCCTAAATGTTATTGCCTCATTTTGGCAACTTTTCAATGATAGATCTCTACGCCCACAAATGCGATATTGAGTCAGAATAAAAAAGAAAGAAAGGCAGGCTCCACAGCAGAACAAAATTCTCGCATAATTTGGCTGATCTAAGGCGGTCGTCTAGAAACAAATAAAAAAGTGCTTGTGACGCCATAATTCATGCTTTTTAAATGTTTCGTTACAATAAACCGTTACCATTTTTGCAAATTAATTACTGAAGTATTTGTCCGCCTTTGACAGCAATTTTACTTGGCGGTATTGAAAAATTCAATATTGACTTTTTTGGCAATATATGGAGTGACAATGGAACGCACCGCGGTGGTGCGGTCCAGAAACTGCCCATATTTGGCATAAATATCGTCAACATGGCGTATTTTTAACTTTGGAAATATGGAAACACTGCAAAAGACCAGTAAATTTACTTTTTTTTTATTTGTGTGTCTAATGTTTTGGAAACATGAGTAAAATAGCTTTTTGTTCGCAATGTTTGTCTGTTCACTCCGATTCACGAACATGAGTTGAGGAATCATATAATATCATATCAGACGCGTATCCGAATATTTTTCGAATCTTGAAATCAAAAGTGTCATCCTTGTCTGAATATATGAAAAAAATTTCAATGAGCGATCAATGACAAATCTGCGATTATAAAATTTGATTATCTTGAAGTGTCAATTTCTTTATTACCCATTTAAAATAGTGAATTTGTTGAGCAGATATTTGGCTTCTGTATGTTGTAATTAGGGCTGGGTAAAACCGAAACATTGGGAATTAGAATCTGATTCGGATAATTTGTTTTTGATGCTGATCCAATTTTTACTATTACCATTATTTTATCCAATATGATAATTAGGAAATGTACAGTTTAAATTTACTAATTTTAACATAAACCTACTCAAAAGCGATGTATTAATAATTACATTCCAGTCTAGGGGCGCGAGTTGTCATTTTAATGTTACGAGGAACATCGAGACGAGCAATAAATCCTACTGGCATTTCCAATTATAGAGTTCATATTCATTTTCTTTCACAGACACCACTGATGACCCATGTAACGGGGGGATGGAAGTGATAAATTCTGGAAGCGGAACTATCCAATCACCAAACAACGGAAATGAATATGGAAAGTTCGCAAACTGTTCATGGAAATTTTTTTCAACTGAAAGTGATAAAAATGACACGTTGATATTGTCGATCATTTATCAACGATTATATTTGGTCACGAACGATCGCAACAAGTTATGTTCAGGATCGTATAATCTGACTATTGACGGAGGTGAGCGATATCGTCAGCGGCGTAACAAAAATATTTCTAAAAAACTTTTCTAATTGCAACTCGTTCTTAATTTCCTCTTTTTAAAAAGTAATTTTACTGCGACCAAATACAACGGAAAAATATGATAAATAAATAAATATCTATCAATTTATAGTAGATATAATTCTTTGTTTTCGTTTATTGCAAAATTATCGTATGAAATTTCATTAATCTAGGTGACTATTCTTCCT
Source organism: Styela plicata (assembly GCA_963675895.2). Taxonomy (NCBI): domain Eukaryota; kingdom Metazoa; phylum Chordata; class Ascidiacea; order Stolidobranchia; family Styelidae; genus Styela; species Styela plicata. The sequence goes on from OZ023142.1 coordinate 25,762,302, forward strand.
CAAAAACGTTAACGTTAACGTCATAGCATATTTTACATGAAACATCAAAGATAGAAAGAAAATAAGGATGAAATATCTGGTTTGGTATTATATTTTACTAACTCCGCCCGTTCTCCCTGGAGCATTACGGAAATATTGCCATTCCTAGTTGAAAATCCGGCCAAAACAACTTCAAATATTTACTTCAATTTTTTCGAATAACATCACTTTTTATGTGACTACGTTTGCTGAAATCAGGTATTTTCAGTTTTACTTTTGACGTAAAAGATAATTTTGAGAATGCAACTTTTACATCACCTGTTAGCGGGGATTCCGTGACACGTTCCACTCTTTAGACAATTTCGGCGTTTTTTAAAGTCACAAAACATTTCCGCCAACATTCCCACGGCGGAACTGGGGGAGGGTTCTGTCCCTCCTATTTTGAAGAGAGAGGACAGTAGCTTTTGATTTTTTGTTTTGTTTAAAATTTCACCACAATGAGCGGAATTTTCGCGCATCATTTGCGCGAAATTGCTTTTCTATACGTTTTGTGTCCTAAAATGACTATTTTTCGTGGTGATAGGGCGTAATCACTTCTGGGAAAAAGGGCATATTTAGATCTTGATTTTTATGTCCCTTAAAATATGAAACTCTCCACCGCCACTGGTGTTCCACAAAGATAGGTACGCCCAACTAGGATTCCCCGATGGCCGAGTAATTTGTTATAAATCGCAATGTTGTTTTTAGCTACACAGCCCTGCGAAAGATACATCGGGCCTCCACACGATAACACAACAACCTTCATCTTCTCGGATTCTCTGTATTGTCAAGTCCCAACGTCATCATTTGCAGACGGAGTCATTGTAGAATATATATCGGATGGTAAAACTTTAGCCGGCGCGAAGAAACTTTCCCGTGGGATGGGGTTTCGGATTAAATATGAATATACAGAATGTCTCGATGAAGGTTTGTTCAATTTGTATGTAAGTGACGCAAAAGATCTCGGTGGATATGTCATATAGAATGTTCAAATAATTTTGTCTTTTTTTCAACAAATGGTTTTGATACGTAAATTGGAAAAATATATACACTACCAAAAACACTACAAAAATGTGCACTTGAGGTGCGCGAAAATACAAAATTTTTAAATACCCGTCTTCCTCATATTCAACGCCCCGATACAAAACATGGTCGCCTCAAGAGGTTGCACGCCGCACGGAGTCTTCAAACAGCTTCAACAAAAAGTTTTTCATTATCGTTCCAACGTTACTTTATCTGTCCGAAATGAAGTGTTTCCGATTTTTTACAATATCCATACAGCAACTTAGTAATTGGTAATTCTCCAGAAATACATAGGCTATATATAAAATTAGATCGTATTATTACCATTACGAATTTTTTCATGTGATGAAAACTGATATTACAATCTTTGCAAATATTAATCAATGTTAACTTTTGTTAGAAATAACAACACAAACCTACGTCAACGCAATCAATGATGCTGGTTTCAAAACTACATCTCCACAAGAATTCACAGGCAAGTCAGGACTTCAGTTTTATATTTTCAACAAGGGTTTTGGATACAAAGGCGCGGATACAAATAGAGAAATGCATCACCGATCAACCTCGAAAACGCCCTAAAATATAATAAAATTACCGAAAAATGTAAAAATTCAAGACAAAAAGGTGTTAATGACAATGTTTTAATTCATCATCATTGTCAGAACAGCAATTTTTCACCATTTTAAACGCTCGAAAGACTGTTCACAAAAAAATGCGCGCCTTCAGTGCAATTTCTAAACGATATCCTTCAAAGAAATAAGTAAAATTCGATATTTTGATCAATAAAATTTTTGCCTGTGGTGTGACGTCATAAATTTGAAAATTTATCTAAATCCCTCATCGCAAATTTCCGGATGTGTTACTGGCATTATGTTCGAAACTCCGGGAAGATATGTATCGGCAACAGTTGGACTGAAAACGGTTTAAAGCAACATCTTCTGTGAATCAGTTAATTTTACCTAAATGTCATGTTTTACATCAAGCAATGGTGCAGGTCTGGACAATACAGCTTCAGAAAATTTTTAGGTAATTCGAAGCTTCTTCCCTAACAAATTCCGAAAAATATATATAGACACGTGACCTGAGGTAGTTTAAATCGATATGTTTCGGGATTAAGTCCGATTGTAAAGAACTCCATAGCCCATGTTTATGACGTAAAATATGCGATATGGCAGATTTTCATACGCTACCGAGAATTACGGCTCCTCCTACGGCTAGTAAAGTTAATCCGAGGTTTTTGCTAAACAAAACAATCTCGTTCATATTATTGCTTCAAATTATTTGCATTGTAAATACCATCCGAAATTTTATGTTTAAACATGTTTAACATATCTTCGAAACAGGGATAACGTTTCATGGAAAGCATCCAGCATACTGATGTAAAATGATGGGAGGGAATCAACGTACTTGGAAATTTATTTCGCAAACATCAAATAGCACTGCACATTAGACATAAATAGTGAAATGCCAAACTTTGAAAAAATGAACCGCGCAGCTTTTGTGGCATTTAATATATTCTGTATATTTCATTTCATGAAGACGCAAGTAGAGCCTCATTATATCTCCTTAATTTCAGGTTCTGCGAAAAGCGATACGAGTAAGATGAGTGAGACAATTCTGCTATTACTTGTCTCCATTTCAGGATTAATTGGTATTCTAATACTTGTGGTGGCTGCAATTTTATTCTGCAGGAAGAGCAGGTAGTTGATTGTTTCCTTTATTAGTTTCGATTTTGTTCATTGAGTATACACGTATCTAGTTCATCGATAACGAATAAAGATGTCACTTTTAAAATTGAAGGGTTCGAAATATTACGGAAATCGGAAAATTCTAATACTACTCCTGCTATTCGATGACGTAGATCAGTGAGGTTTTCAACAGAAATAGTGACTCATTTGTTGCGAAATTATATTCATTTTGGAAGTTTCCAACGATTTATTATTTATCATATTAAAAAAATTGGATTTGTTATGACTGGATTTAATTTAAAAACGTAGCGTGCATAAAATTGACGTCGGCGCACGCCCTGTCTTTACAAATTTTGTCGACTGGACAATGATGGATCGCGCTACCGAGGTATCAGTTCGTGGCCAATGTTTGCCAATACACTGATTCTGAAATACAAGATTGAACCGAAATGAATGAATTGTGACAGATATACATTTACCGAATTGTTTGGTCAATTGTTTACGAATTCACAAAGTTATTTTCACAAATTTACACCAGCAACCCGAGTAATGATCATCGATATATTTTTTTTACCTTTCAGCAGCGACAGTTTCAATATTAAAGGAAAAAAGATAGAAGAAGTTGCGGACAAAGATCAGATTGTAATGAAAGGAATTTCACGCCAAAGTGAAGATGAGCCAAGACAAGATTTAGCGAGAGGTGAACTTTTTCTTTTCATTTGTTATAGGGTATCTACCCGAGCAATGCCCCATACCAGAGGTCACTTAAGATACGACATAAACTAACAGTTAGTGCAGTCGTAAAGACATTCGCTCTCCAGTCCGGTTGAGTTTACCCTGAGTGGAATGGCGGATCAGTTCATTAACCGAGAGCTTTCGTACGCCACAATGCTTTTACCGTGCTTGAAACTTGGACGAGGTTTTCTATTAGTTTTTTGCGTTGTCCAACGGCCCCCCCTAGAATATTGCCTGAAAAGCAGGTTTGATATCATTTTCAACCATCGAAATGCCAGACAAAAATGATATTACAACATGAGTTGGTCGTAATCAAAATATAAATATCAAAAGCTCATTTCTCCTCTGGTTAACTGCGACGGTTGGGCGTGAACCTTCCTTCACTCAACTTCATTATTATATTTCAGCTGACCAGCCCAGAAGCAGTGAATCACAAGCTACAGGATCAAGTGTTGAAGATTCCGTGATGTATGCTGCTGTTGTGCGTAATAAAGAAGGTGGAGATAAAGTGACAATTCGTCAGTGATCCCGGTTGAGCAGTTGAAAAAACACATTTTTCTTCCAATCAAATATTGAATCAATTTTTTAAAAGAAAATCCTATTCGTCTATGAATTAGGGTTGCCACTTTTAGAGAAACCTGAATCAAAATTATTTTCCGGTGTAGTATCGTTATTGTTTAAAATCAAACTTTTCAGAAGCCCATGATATTTTATAAGTTAGACAATAAATTTGTCAAATGACCATTTTTTATCAAATATTTGGGCGAGAACATTTTTTGAGAAAGCTAATGTAAAAATATAATCTTCGCCTATGGGACAATTGTGACAGAATTACACTTTCACATTTTAAATGTTTTTATCTCTGTTGTGCTACGCAGATGAATCCCGCCACTAACGTGCGGTCCGTGCTTGGTTCATACTGACCGGCATGTGTGTGTGGCAATGTATATATGTTCAGTTTTTCTCATACGTATGGTATACACTTATCGTTGTTTTCGTTACATTAATCTAAATGCCCGTGTATTCATTGTATATGTAAATATTTTGAAGTATTCTCTTTCGCTTATAGTTGTTGTTGTTGCTCGCACATTAATCTAAATTCTCATGCAAATATTGTTGTTTATTATTTGTCATTACATATTATGATATATTCTATATTTTCCTGTCCAATTTTATTAAAGATAAATATTATTCTTTACATAGCTAGGGCGCGTGCACTACATGCAAGTTTTCAAACTCCCAGTCGAGTTTTGATTAGGGCTGGGCAAAACGGGATCATTTCGAATTCGATTCGAATAATTTTTTCGAATCGGATCGAATCACGAATTCGATGTAAATAACAAATGTCCCATTTTCACAATTACAACTTGTCTTCATTGTGAAAATTATACTTTATAATGCATATTCAATTCAAACTCCATGTCTAAAAGCAACAATTTTCATATATCAACGACAAAATATAATCAATTTTAGTCAAATTTGACCAAAATCGATTGCATTTTATCGATAAAAATGAAAATTCTAGTCCATTTAGTAAGTATTTGTTCCAATGAACAACTAACGATTGATTCGAATATATTGTGCTTCGAATTGATTCGAATCACCAAATCGAATTGCCCAGCCCTATTTTGAACAACTGTCTAATATTTCCTTGCTGTAATTGTCGTGTTTTATGATGGTTCTTTATGTTTTCGAGCCGAGAAGGTTGAAATAAATATATAAAATATTCATCTATCAATCTATTTCTTGAATTATTTAATTTGATATACTTCGTTTGCTGAAAGGTTTAGTTTGGACATTATTGGGTTATTTTTCAACGCGTGTTTTTACCACAAGACGTTTGTGAAGCATTTGTGGTATTTACATACACCATCTTAAAACAGTTGCAGCATGGGTAGAAAATATTACGCTTCAAATTAAATTTGCTATTATGAAAAAATAACAGGGAATGGTTGCCCACGTGGCGAAGCACCTGTCCACGTTAGGCGAGGGCGAGTTGTCAGCTGAGACGTTCAATTTGAAGAAATTCTTGGAAGCTCTAATATTGAATTTTTGCGCGATAAAACGCAATTTTCCAACTTGAGTGGCCAGCAGCCTTGACATAAAACTTATTCGAGCGTGCCAGTGCCTGGGAAAAATGATGCAGAATAAATTTCAGTCTGTAGTTCAGATATAAAACGGTGAGAGAAATTGGGATAATATATATGATATTCTTCATCAAGTGAAGTCACATAGTCTTTATACGCGTTATTAAAATCAGTATAACTTCCCCGATTAGTTTCGTTGTTTTTCTAACATGAACAGTCATGCGGATGATTTATTTTAAGCTTATGCTTGGAAACTACTGAATGACGAAATAATATGTCCGTGTCGACAAACTCTCCGCCATGATGGGCTAAGTGAATTAATTAACTTTCAAAAGTAAAAAAAAGGAACATACTTGTAGTGCATGTGTCGCGATTAACAATGTGTATAATTTTAACTGGGAGATATATCCTGCGTCTTGTCATTCCATCTAGTGTGCACCAAATCAGAAACCGATAAGGTTGTCGAGCATTTTCCCGATGTTGCGAGATTACGGTGCCTCGCTCAGAAGCACCCCATTTCGTTTTTGTTCATAAATCTTAATCTTACTTCGCCAAGTTTCTGACCCGCGTCATTCATTAGATGTTACAATTTTTATTGAAATTAACTCTGAACATGACCGAACGCAGAGCCTAAAAGGAACCTACGGACGGTCACTTAAGAGCTACAACAAGATGTAGTACCAGACATTGCACTGTGAGAGGAAAGCATTCTAAACGAAACTGAACTGCCATGGTAAGGTACAGGGGTGGTATCTGCCCTGGGCGATGATAAAATTATTACAACTACCTAGTTTTCTTTAAGTCGCCTCGTACGACATACAGGACATACGTTATTCTAAAGCCTGTACCTACAACCTATTTTCGGTTTCATTTTGCCCCCACGCAATGCCACTTCATGTTACATTTATAATTCAGTTACACAGAACTGCGAACACCACTCCCCAGGAATGGGTATTCCTACTTATACATATTCTCACACAAATATCTGCGAGGATGTTGACCAGCAGCATTTACAACATGTTCTTGTACAATATTCATCGGAAGGTAAAACATACGGAACAGCGGTGCAACTGAACATGGGATTTAAGATCGAGTACAAATATGGGGAATGTGTTGAAAGTAAGTTATCAACTTTAGAAATATTGGCCATCATGTATTGTTTATAGTTTTCAAATAAGTTGCAACGAACCGTCTTAGTTTTGGGGTTGGGATCTTTTAACCAACTTGTATGATTGATATTGTTCATGAATTCCGAACAAATTAGGGATTTTATGAAAATTGAATTTTATGGAATAATAAATTGCTTCCAAAATGCTGAATATCACGCGAATGTTTGTTACACATGAGACTTTCAGATACAGGTATTTAAAAAATCTAATGAATTGGCATTTTTTTATTATATTGATAATGTTTCCGAGATTTACGTAAAATAACAGCTTTTCGCTTACAATAGAGTCAAGTCAACTGAAGGGATCCAAATCTTGAATCTAAAAGTGTCATTCTTGATGTGAATATATTTAGACTATATTGTCAAACAAAGGCGATCTTTTCACGAGCCAGCTAAAGGCCACCGGAATGACAAATATAAAGTGCCAGTGACTAAGCGAAAAAGTGAATTTGCTGAGCAGATCAACCCAAAATGGTTTTTCGTATTATAAAGATTTATTTTTCTAGATAACACGATTGGTCCTTGCGACGGGGGAATGAAAGTGATAAATTCTGGTCAAGATATAATCCGATCACCGAACGCGAAGAATGAATATGGAAAAAGCGCAAACTGTTTATGAAAATTCCTTCCTCCTCAAATTGATAAGAACTACACACTGACATTGACGATCATCTATCAACGATTATATTTTGTCACGAATGATCGCAAAAAGATGTGTTCTGGGTCGTACAAACTTATTATTAATCGAGGTGAGTTGTACTGACAGTAAAGCTAAAAAATAAATTTTCGAAAATAGTTTCCAAATTTTTTCGTAAAATTCTCTTTTTTGTAAGTACTAAGAAATTAAATAAGTATTTAAAAATTTATAGTACATATAATTTTTCTTTATTTCAATGATTATTTTATAAAATTTCATATTTACTCAAACCTCCCTTCTTCAAAATTTTGCAAGGCAAAATGAAATCAAATAGGACGTATTATCTGAGTAATATTAATTTTGAATTGATATTTTAGCTACACAACCTTGCGAAAGTTACATCAATTACCCACACAGCAACGCAACTACATTCATGTTCTCTGACACAAGACATTGCAGGAAAGCCCCAACATCATCAATTGAAGACGAAGTTACCGTAGAATATATATCGGATGGTAGAACTTTTGTCAATGAAAGCAAATTTTCGGGCGAAATGGGATTTGAGATAAAATATAAATACACGAAATGTCTCGACAAGGGTTGGTTTAAATTGTATGTATGTGATGTGAATATTCGATGATTTACCACAAAATTATTAAGTTTGGATTTGAATTCTAAAGAATCCAGTTAAGAAATTTCAATATCCGATAACGCGTAAAAATCTTCAAACTTAGGGATGTTTCGCTTGGAATGGTAAATATATACATATATATTTTCAACGAGAGATTTTGATAATTTTGTTGAGCGAATATAACCACTACCAAAGCACAAAAAATATGCACGAGGTGTGCGCGAAATTTTTTATGAACTTCATTGACATATCAAAAATACAAAATCGTTGAATCTCTATCTTCCTTCTTAGTCAACGCCCCGATACAAAACAACGGTCGCCTCCATCGAAAAGGTTGCACGTCGCGCTTCAAACAGCTGGTGAAAACTTCACATTATTGTTCCTACGTTACTGACCAAAGGTTGGAAGACTTGAATTATCTTTCTGGTGGTGCATATGTAACTGCCTAATCCAGGTTTACGTTCCACGCATTTTGAAACAAGATTGATGATCATTTTTGAACGCGCAATTATATTAGATTAGGAAAAATTGAATAAATATTGAACGGACGCGTTGTGTCGACGTTATGACGAACGCCCTTTTTGTCGTATAATGGCGCAGCACAACAGCGAAATATCGAGGAAAATATTGTTACTATGAAACTACGAAAATTTTTTGAAGTAGATACATCGCATTATCAGACCAACATCATTTTTCTTCCAAAAACAAGTTTCCAAATTTTTACAATACTAACACAGTGTTTCATTAAACAACTTATTAATTGGTATGTGTTCTATAAAGTATGAGTCACTGGTAAAGCGAATTTGGAAAAATAAAATTTTTGATCCGACAAAATTTATAAAAAAAAAAATATAGTTATTGCAGTATGTTCTATTCTTCCTCTGCTCATCAAAAAATTGCACATGTCATGCAATGTTTGGTGTTTTAAATGTCAAAAAATTATGAATTTCATTAATGTAATAGGAACTGATATTACAACCTTTGCAAACATAAAACAATGTTAACTTTTGTCAGAAATAACAACAAAAACCTACGTCAACGCAACCAATGATGCTGGTTTGGAAACTACGCCTTCACAAAAGTTTACAGGTGAGTAAGTACCTTACTTTTATATTTTTAACAAGAGGATCGCTCAATTTAAGATCATAAAGGCCTGTTCCCCGGGCGCTAATAAATATTATTGAGCTGTTCTGTGATATAATCTCGAGCAATGACAGACGGAGATACAAAAGGAGAATTCATCTTCCACCAACCTAAAAGACCCCCAACAATATATAAAATCACAAAAAACGTGAAAAATTCACGTTACTTGGATGCACGTTTTAAAATTCGCATTTTTTATGAGCAATGCAGGTAAAAGGAACAGCCAGTACCTGGTTGAAGTATTTGGTCTGTGTTTTTGCGCAATTTTTCCGATTTTTTTTGGAAATCACTCTGAGAAAGATCGGAAGCAGTGCCTTGAAGGAACTAACTGAAGGCCACTTAATAGCAAAGATCCACTAAAAGATGTAGGCACCAGCAACTACACTCTAAACGGAAAACATCACAAATGGAATTGAACAGCCATGGTAAAATGCAGAGAGTGGTATCTGCCCAGGGCGAAGACAAAACTCTCTATCACTTCTTGAAATTCCAAACTCCGTCACCTGGCGCGGTACATAGATGCTCTTGCAGATAAGCTTTACTTTCAATTGAGATGTAATATTATGCTTTAAAATGATTTAATGGACGAAATTAGGTGCAAGTAAATTTTATTAGAACGTGTGTAAGTAGTTTAAACGTGACACCGAAGTATGATAATAATAATTATGCTAAAACCGACAACATCAAACGAAACGACATAATATAGTCTCTCCATTCATTCATGTGTCATGGGCAAGGCTGGTAGTACGGTACGGTACGGTACGAAGTTCGGTACGGTACGATTGAATTTTCCGGTACGATAGTACGGTACGATTCATTTTTCAATTTTCGTACTTGGTACGGTACGGTACGAAGTTCGGTATTTATTTCGTACCGTACCGTACTCTTTTTCGTACCTTCGCATTACACTTTATTCTTCTCAAATGAATTAAAAAAATAATTTTATTTAACATTTATGCCGTTTCATAACGGGGCTCTGATAATATAAATTGTGTCTATCAAAGAAGTTTTTAACTAAAGGGCAATTTTAAAATGATTAAACGCGGTGCAGGTATGGCAATAAAAAAGCAACTGATTTACCTGAGCTTATTAGATGAGCTATGCCGTATATCGGTATTACTGCGGTGGCGTAAAACTTTGTGATTGCGTGGAAATACATATAGGCCGCTGATTTATGACGTATTCATCTGAATGCATTTTCTGTAATAACGAAAGTTGTGATAGCCAATTGAAATCGACAAGGTAAGCAGCATTCATAATACTAAAAATCACGGTGTTATCACGGTGCCCAAACATACCAACTACAATCGCGGATCCAGAAAAAAAATTTAGGGGGGGGGGCACATTTTTTTCAACGTGCAAACACAGGCTTTCAAATTTACAAAATTTACAATTTTTTTAAGATACATACAGTTATTTAAATACATGTTTTATTAGTGAAATCAACATTACCAGACAGGAAAATGTATCTGCGCGCCGGAAGCCCGCTGAAATTTTTGTAAAAATTGAATAAAAATTCTCACTTTAAAGGCTAAATGCCACGAAATATTCAAAATTAATCAGAAAAAATATTGCGCAACGCAGGCGCGCGAAAATTTTATAAAAATTAAATAAAAAACTCTCCCTCTCTGACCAACTATGCAACTAAGCTAACCAGTAACCAGTACTCTGACACGCAGAAGCATATTATCAGAGCAGAAAAATCAGAATATAAAGATACATTTAGGCTGTTTTGAGCTGAATGTTAGCTGATGCTCATCTTAAATAGAAGATATATTTTGTAAAAAAACAGCCAAGTCACAATATAGACAACGAGGCATGTCGGGAATACGTCTGTCTGGTATGAAAAAATAAATAGCATTATTCATGTGATGTATTATTAATGTGAAGAGAACGTAAATTGCACCAGAAATGCCGGATGCACAATGATAATGTTCTTATAACCATGCCTTCGAATAAGACCGCACATAACCCATGTGTGGTGCACAACGAACATTCTTTTGTCGAGAGAGAATTTCTTGTGACGACACAATGCTGCAAATATGCTAAATATTGGTTCATGCCAGATTTTTTCGCGAAAACTGTGCTCATTCTACCACCATTTATCACCACCGGTGTACCATTCTCATATTATACGCAATGTGAACCATGATATTGGCGTGGCATAGGCTCAATTAAGCGCTTGTTTTTCTATCCTGGATTTTAAACCAAATATCATAAAACTGCATCACTTTGATGTAAGATGTTGGTGACGTTTCTTGTGGTGGCCAGATAAATAAAGCTAATTTGGACATTGGTAGTTGGTACGGTACGAAATTCCTGCTCAGCGAATCGTACCGGCTTTCGTACTGGTAGGAAACTTAGTACGATGAATGGAAAATATCAATCGAACTTTATTTCGTACTGGTACGAAGTTCGGTACGATGTACGAAAAAATAATATCGTACGGTACGGTACGAATAATTTTTGAAAGGTACGGTACGAAGTTCGGTACGAAATTATTTTGCTGGTTCGAAGTACGATAAAAATTTCGTACCGTAACGTACTGCCACCCTTGGTCATGGGGCGTTCATCCATTCCTAAAGTCGAAATGAGAACGCATCCGGTCACTGCGATATTTTTTAGAACACTTATCCACAGTCCATTCTGGAATTGCAACAACAGGGAATGGAAGTGTAGAAGATTTGACGAAACAAACAACCCTGATATTAGGTGTACTTCTTGGGGTATCTGTTTTTGCAATGATCTTGATGGCTGGTGTGAGGATAATCAGAAGAAGAGGGTAAAACAAACAGGACACTTAAATTCAAAACTATCGATTTAGGTGACAGTTTATATATATATATATATATATATATATAAATTTTTATTAAAATTCACTTTAAGCAAGGTCGGAAGCAGAGCCGGAAAGGAACCAAGTAACGGCCACTTGAAAGCAGAGATCTACTCAAAGATGTATTACCAGCATGTCGCCTTTTGCGACACGCAGGAATTACGTTAGAAATAATCTAAAGCCCGTACCTACAATAGTGCGAATTGGTCGTGGTTTTGTTATTTCTTTTGCTCCAATAATAAAAATGCACCTTCAGCGTATGAATTCACGTAAATATCGAAAAATTTCTGAAAAAGTTCTCATGTTTCTTAATTATCGATTTCTCACGCAGCAAGAATACCTCATCAGGTCGAGAAGGTTTGGAGCCAGAAGATACAGGATATGAGATCCCGATTCCAATGACGGAAACGTCTCATTATATCAACTTGGGACAGATCAACACTTCAGGTGAAGCTCCAGAACAGATCGATTGTTAACTTGCTCGGAAAAATCTTGTCTTAATGTGGTGTGGCGAGTCATTAATGGAGCGCGCCGTCGGCGTTCCTCATAAAAGGAAGTTGGCTCAAATATATCGGGGGTGTTTAGTCTGGTGCGAATTTCTATGATGGGCGTTGCGATAGTATATTCTCTTCTTGGGTATCTATGACTGTATATATCGAAAATAACATTGGGGCTGTCCAAAATAATCGACTCGATTTGCGATATTCTAATCATAAATATTCGATTTCTGCAGCAACTCAAACCAAACAAAATGATTCACATAAATTATAAGTCAATAAATAGGTGTTTTTGTTTGTTTAGTATATAACTTCTGATTCAGGTGCACTATACATAGAAGTTGAAAAAGTTTTCAGTAAAAACAACATACTCCAGGTTCACGGGTTGTGCATATCATACAAGTTATGAGAAGTCCCCAATTACAAATTATATACATCGACTGTAATATGAACATATTTTTTTAGAATACGAAGAAGTTGCGCAACCTGTACAAAATCAACCTGCTTACAACAATTCAACTTCAACAAAAGCAGATCACGTTTATGAAGTGGTAAACAAGTGATGATGGTATGCAAGAAACAATGAATTGAGAACAATAAACTATTTATCTTACTCAATTCACTTCAAACTTATACAGCCCTTGGACACATTGATTTAGTGGGAAAACGATTTTCGCGGCGTTAGTGCGTGGTCTGACATCACGCAACTCGATATTATTCCCGTAACTCGATATCATTATTTTTTCTTGAGACGCTGCAGGCTTGCCTCGCACGTGGCAAAACAAAATTTCCGATTTGTTTATTTCCTGTTTTATTTCGATATTACCAAAATGTATGTTAATCATGACTATTGCATTCACTTCTCCGTATTCTCGGTATTTCTCCCACATGATACAAATACGTGTTTTAGTCTTTTGCACTGCGAGATCCAATAAAAACGGTTCCTGTGATGCTGAAAAGATTCAAAAACATGTAGTTAAGAGAGAGTTGCTTTTTCCTTTCCCTAATTCTTCTCTTAAGCATTAGAAAAAATGCAGAAGACGTGTGGGAGCGGACTCGGCTCAAACCAAAAGATGCGACGAAAGAGAGTTTCGAACTCAAGACATCTTGAATCCGAGAAATGAATTTATCAACTACACCATTTGTTTACGTAAATAAAATAAATGTGAAAAAAAGTCGATAAAAGAAAATCCTGCGTACGCGAGTTTCGAATACGAGTCCTCTAGAATTTGAGTGATGAATCTATCTACTGCGCCATTTGATGGGCAATTTTGTATTTAGACAGGTAGCTACCTTACAAAAATTAGATGTAAATAAAAATCGATATTTATATCGATACTTTCGATATTTATTTGGTAGGTAATGGGGGGGGGGGGGGGGGGGGGGAGGCTGTATTTTTTCATTAGGCATGGCAACCTTTAAAGTCATTTTTAATAGATTGATGTGATGTAGTGATGATAAAATCATCTACCACATCTTTGTTTCCATTTTGAACGTCTCTTGCGTCAAGCAGGGAATACGTTAGGACTATTCGAACGCCTGTACCAACTGACTTGCCCCTCACATATATATACTAAAGATCATATCATATGAGGTCACCTGTCAACTAATATCATGGAAGTAATCACCATCTAGTGGCGTATTCAGACCCTTGAAAGAGGGAGGGGGTTTTGAAAAATTGGTGGCTGGATGCGCGAAAAACTTTCGAATGGAAAAAGTGAACTATTTGTGTTTGTATTTATTCTATGAATAATATTTCAAGTTCAACGACATATATTTCTGTATTAACAAACTTATCCACGCACTGTAATAAAAATGCATTGATATCACTGCTCTTTGACAGTAATTTTACTTGTTAATGTTCAAATAAAACCTTAGAATCGTCTTCCTGGGTCAAGTGTGGGTAGTTGATGAAACGAACCACCGAATTACTATTCATTGACAGCCCACGGTTTCCAATTTTGGAAATATAATTTCCCGCAAATAAACCATATCCCGTCCGGAGTTTATTTTGTCAAGCATGAGCGACATATGAATCGTGCGTGAGTCAAAGCTGGATGGCGCTTGTTCACCACACATGGTCAGTCAATTTTTTGTGTAGATAGATAGATTTATTTCGACCCCCTCGTCTATCTATCGCCGACGCGCGAGAGATGGTCAACAAAAAACGACAGCTTCGGGCTGCAGAAGACTGTGCGGTAGACGTCTGCGGAGTCAGGAATTCCTAACTTGATCTGTTACAGTGAAAAAATATCACGACTCTCTGATCGTGGAATCCTCATGTAGTGAAAATTTCTTCCTTTTTATACACTGTGACAAAATTATAGTAAATTTACTATTTCATTGCGTAATTGTATATTTCAAAATTTCGAAACCGCTTTTTCCGATGAGATTCGTGGCAAAATTCGGGCTAAAAAAAGTCAATTTTATAGTTTTATACCATCAAGTAAAATTACTGTCAAAGTGCAGTGATTGTAATACAATTTTGTTTCAGTGTAAATGCCACAAAATTATACTTTTTTAATCGCAAGACTGAATCCGAACCTATCCGAGCCGTGTTCGATATCTTGGAAGACCATCCAAACAGGCGATCGCTGGAATTGAGCGAATCTTGTCGGATTCGATTCCGGTTCATGAAGATTTCTACTGCCGGGTCGCATTCGAATCGCATCCGAACCCCGGGCATGTACGGAAGTTCTTTCATATCGCCACAATGATGCCTAGAACCGCATGGGTGAACAAAACCGTAATAAAAAATGACGCGATGACCTGAGAAGTGGTAGATGGGGGTACCATCATCGCCTTGGGCAGATACCACTTACTGCACTTTATAATATTGATTCATCTCTATTCATCTCTGGGATGTGTTCCAGAGTGCAATTGCTGATACGTAGTTTGTAGTTAGATCTTTACCAATCGTATGAACGTCGGTTGCCTGTTTTAATGCGCTGCTTCCGGCCATGCTTGGATCAAACTTATTTGAACAACAGATAGCTTTCGCAAAAGCATAAGTATTTGCTAGTAGTTTCTTTGGTCTTTTGCTATAATACTAAATCTGAAAGATGATAATTAATTTATTTGTTTTTTGATTGAATTCCGACTTCTAACATCTTATTTTATTATCACTGTTACTCGGTTAGTCACTGTTTGACCCGTTTTAAGCATGGCCTACAGATGAATTACGTCCATGCGGAACGATTCAGTCCGTGACCCATACTTGACCAAACACAATTTTGGCAAATGTTTTCAACGGACTAAAGACTGAAAAATTAAATGAAGTCGACTCAGGTTCCATGCCATTAAAATTTTATTCATTAAAATCGGATGTAAATTCATTTACTTCGCATTTGCTTCTGGAAATCTGATTTTGTCATGCACACCTTGATTATAGTTAAATTTACTTTTCTCATTAGAATAGTCATGTTTTAGCCGTCTTCGCCACGTCCCACGTTTGGCGGGAGGGTGATTCAATGATAAACTGAATCACGTCTGAGTCACGTCTGAGAAAGTTTGATCCAATCTTACACGAGAAATATTTCTTCTTCAAATTGCTTTTTAAAAATATGAAAACCTCTAACCTGCCAACCAGGTGAAATTGTTTCATATTATTTCAGGTACAAGTCGGCTGGCAGAAGCCCAATGCAATGGAGTCGTAATGGAAATAAATAACGGGACTGGAACAATACAGTCTCCCAATTACACACCAAATGAATACGGAAAAGCAGCCAATTGCACCTGGAAATTTATGTTCTCAGGAGATGAAAAACATCCAAAACTCACGCTGAAGATAGTTTACCAGAGATTATTTTTCACAACAACCGGGGGAGGCACAGATCGTTCGGGAAATTATCTACTGGTCATAAATAATGGTAAAGTGATGAAAAATATTTACTGTTCGTTGATCATCAATAATTAACTGGTTGTGTGATTTTTTTCATCGAAGTTCGCTTCGTACAAGGCATGGAGCAGCGCCGAAAAGGAATCATTTAACGGTAACTTTTATGGCAAAGAGGTTTTGCCAAACGTGCTAACCAGAGCTACTCCAAAGCCTGCAAGTAGGCGTATACAACGATTTCAACGATTCAAATTTAGACAAAGTGAAAATCCCCACACGTAGTCATCTGTGATCCCTCATAGTACGTTTTAACACTTTAAACAATCAAAATTAGTTTGTAGGCGGAATTGGGGAACAATGGCTGCTTCATTTTTTTCAAGATTTCGGAATTGATACAAAAATATCATAAATTTAAACCAAATTTCCGCGGGTCTTCGGTGAATATTCAAGTGCGCAAGTTTGCCTTGCAAATCTCCATTTTTGCGCCTCTCTCAAAAATTCAGTACCTTTCGTCAAAACGTTTACGTGAATGCGCAAAGAAATATCCATACGCCCTAAGAGATTAACTTCCCGAAAACAGAAGATAGTGTGAATATTTGATTTTAAACGAGCACTGCCAGAAATATTTACCAAGTGAAGCTGCATGTTGTAAATCATAATTTTACGGAGATTTGATGTATTCACCTGATTGAAAAAAAAAGTTTTCATTTTTGCCTGAATACCTGTACTAATATGTGATGTCTATTTCATAGTACGCAACTAACAATGTTTAAAAATTTGACTGGTTAGAAGATATATCTAGCGTCTTGTTATTCTATCCAGTGTGGAACTAATGAAAAACTAAAAAAGTTATTGTCCCAAAGTTGTGGGTTTTCGGGGGCGTCGTTCATTAGGTAGTACATGTTGCAGCTATTGTCGGTTTCACAGCGTTACACCTTATGTTACTTCTATAATTTACTTACTCAAGACTGTGGATCTCCAGGAATGGGCATTCTTTCTTACACATATTCTAACACAAATATCTGCGAGAATGTTGACCAGCAGCATTTACAACATGTTCTTGTACAATATTCATCGGAAGGTAAACGGTTCGGAGAAACAAGACAACTGGGCATGGGTTTCAAGATCAATTATACCTACGGGGCATGCGATGAAAGTAAGTCACTAACTTTAGTGGTATTTGAAATCATACACGAACAAGTATTTATTTACTATGGTCCGGCCATATTATTTGGTCCGAACCCATAATTAATCTGTGTTTGTCACATATATTTGACTAGCTGGCCTGTCACCCCTTGGGCAATGTTTGAACCTCATGTGTTCTAAGATAGGATAGGATTTCATTTTATCCTGCGAAAGAGGAAAGCTGAGAATACGACTTAACCATATAACGTACCACGGCCTCTCGTGTAGACACCAGTTCCGAAGCGCGGGTGAAGGTTTTGCCTTAACATTTCGCTATTGTTCTTATGCATGGACATGGTTGTTGGAGGAAGTTGTAAGCGACAGCGCATACATTAACCACCTTGCACCGGTGAGGCGTCCAGCAAACCTTTCGCATATAAGCATTCCATGTCGCTAGTGATGGCTTGGCGTAGCTCAATCCGTATTTCTAACGCCTTTTTCGACTGGGCTAATTCTATGTGGAATGTTTTTCGTTTAATATGCTAATGTGAAATTGATCGTGCATCCCATGAAAAATTTAATGGAAAAAGTTATTACACCTGAGCGCTTTCCCAAAAATTGGGATAAGAGTAATACAACACCGGGAAAATAAGTTTGATCAATGTCAATGTCTTCATCAAATTGCTCAGAATGCTTGCTTATTATGCATTGGTAGCTGAGAAGCAAAATACTGAATTTTTTATTGATCTATTTTAAAAGCAATTCTCAGTTAGCGTAGTGCCTAAAAGTTATTATCTCATTTAACTTCCAATGATAAATCTGTACGCCGACAAATGCGACATTGAGTCAGAATAAAAAATAAAAAAGGAAAGGCAGGCTCCATAGCAGAACAAAAACCCCACATAATTTTGGCTGATCTAGTAACAACTAAAAAAGTGCTTGTGACGCCATAATTTATGTTTTTAACTGTTTCATAACAATAAACCGTTACCATTCTGCAGATAAATTACTCAAGTATTTGTCTGCTTTTGGAACTATTTACAAATACAACTAAATTAATTCCTTGATTGAATAAAAATCGAAAAGTGTCAATACACGTCTTGTTGGCATTTTCTGTATATTTGAGGCTAAAATGTTTTGTTGTGTCGGAGGAGTTTTGGATAGAAGTTCAATACTGACGGGCACGTACTCTAGATATATAAAGATAGGTGATCGATATTGTCTATACATTCATTGGATTCCTGACGGATTATGTATTCCCAACAAGTCAAAAAATTTTCCGAAACAATGAATCGCACCCACCTGCCTGAAATGCATGAGGCTTTCAGATACAATCACATTTAAACTGACTATATTTAATCACATATTCAAATCATTCCGATTCTAACTCTATTCCGAAAATATATTTTCATTCGTAATATTTGTCTAATCACACCGAATCATGAACATGGGTTCAGGAAACAAATCAATCAAACATGTATCCGAATTGATTCGAATCTTGTATCTAAAAGTGTCATCCTCAGACTGAATATACGAAAAATTTTCAGTGAGCTATCAATGACAAATCTACGATTATAAACTTTGAGTTTCAATTTCTTCATTAACCATTTAAAATAGTGAATTTGTTGAGCAGATATTCGGCTTCTGTATGTTGTAATTAGGGCTGGGCAAAACCGAAACAATTGGAATTAGAATCTGATTCGGATAATTCTTTTTGAATCGGATCGCATTGCTGATCCTATTTTTACTATTACTATTATTTTGTCCATTATGATAATTAGGTATTTAACAGTTTAAAAATACAAATATGACGAAATTATAATTGAATTTGGTTAAATTTGACCAGATTCGATTGCATTTTGTCGTTAAAAACGTCAAATTTCACTTTCTTTAGCAAGTTTTTGCTCCGACCACCGATTCACGATTAATTCGAATAATCTGTACTTCAAATTACCGAATCGAAGTGCCCAGCCCCAGTTGTAATGTTACGAGGAAGATTGAGACGAGCAATAAAACTTAATGGGCTTTCATATTTTAAAGATTGTATTATCCGTTCACTTTCCCAGACACCACCAATGGCCCATGCAACGGGGGGATGGAAGTGATAAATTCTGGAAGCGGAACTATCCAATCACCAAACGGACGAAATGAATATGGAAAAAACGCAAACTGTTCATGGAAATTTCTTCCTCCTCAGAGTGATGAAAACTACACGTTGACATTGTCGATCATATATCAACGATTATATTTGGTCACCAACGATCGCAACAAGACATGTACAGGATCGTACAATCTGACTATTAACGGAGGTGAGCGGTATTGTCAGCGGCGTAACTAAAAAGAATCCTAAAAAATTTTTCTAATTGCAACCCGTTCTTAATTTCCCCTTTTTTAATAAAAATATTACTTTGACCAAATACAACAAAAAATATGATAAATAAATAAATATCTATCAATTTATAGTAGATATAATTCTTTGTTTTCGTTTATTGCAAAATTATCGTATGAAATTTCATTAATCTAGGTGACTATCCTTCCTCAAAAACTGGGGAGAGATTCCCGCCACTGCCCCACCACGAGCTTATAAAACGGTGTTTATGTAAAAAAAAAACATTGCCGATCGAGCATGAGCGAATTTTTACATGCTTACGTTAACGTCATGGCATATTTTACATGAAACATCAAAGATAGAAAGAAAATAAGGATGAAATATCTGGTTTGGTATTATATTTTACTAACTCCGCCCTTTCTCCCTGAGGCAAATATAAATATTCTTAGTTGAAAATCCGGCCAAAACAACTTCAAATATTTACTTTAATTTTTTCGAATACCATCGCTTTTTATGTGACTACGTTTGCTGAAATCAGGTATTTTCACTTTTTACTTTTGACGAAAAAGAAAATTTTGAGAATGCAACTTTCACATTCCCTGTTAACGTGGATACTGGATTCCGTTACACCCACCACTCTTTCCAACAATTTCGGCGTTTTATAAAGTCAGAAAACAACGCGATTCCCCGCGACGGAACTGGGGAAGGGGTGTGTCTGTCCCATTTTGAGAAGGGAGGACTGTAGTTTTTGAATTTTTTTCTTTAAAGTTCACCACAAAAAGCGGAATTTTGGCGCGTCTATTGCGCGAAATTGCTTCTTGGATGAGTTTTGTGTCCCAAAATGACTATTTTTCTTGGAGACAGAGCGTAATCACTTCTGGGGAACAAGGCATATTTATATCGTGATTTTTATGACCCTAAAGGTATGAAACTCTCCGCCGGTCCTGGTGCCTCCACTAAGATAGGTACGCCCAACTAGGATTCCCCGATGGCCGAGTAATTTGTTATAAATTGAAATGTTGTTTTTAGCTACACAGCCCTGCGAAAGATTCATCAATCTCCCACACGATAACACAACAACCTTCATCTTCTCGAACTCTCTGTATTGCAAGGAAGTGCCAACGTCATCATTTGCAGACGGAGTCATTGTAGAATATATATCTGATGGTAAAACTTTCGCCGACACGGATAGATTATCTAGGGATATGAGATTTAAGATCGAATACGAATATACAGAATGTCTCGATAGAGGTTGGTTCAATTTGTATGTAGGTGACGCAAAAGATCTCGGTGTATATGTCATATGGAATGTTCAAATAATTTTGTCTTTTTTTTCAACAAATGGTTTTGAGACGTAAGTTGGAAAAATATATACACTACCAAAAAGCACAGAAAATGTGCACCTGAGGCGCGCGAAAATACAAAATCTTCGAATACCCGTCTTCCTTCTATTCAACGTACAAAACGATGGCCACCTCCATCGATAAGGTTACACGCCGCGCAGAGTCTTCAAACAGCTTCAAATAAAACTTTTTCCTTATCGTTCCAACGTTACTTTTTCTTTCCGAAATGAAGTGTTTCCGATTTTTTACAAGATCCATACAGCAACTTAGTAATCGGTAATTCTCCAGAAATACATAGGCTATATATAAAATTAGATCATATTACCACCTTTACGAATTTTTTGATGTGATGAAAGTTGATATTACAACCTTTGCAAATATTATTCAAGGTTATCTTTTTTGTTAGAAATAACAACACAAACCAACGCCAACGCAGCCAATGATGCTGGTTTAAAAACTGCATCTCCACAAGAATTTACAGGCAAGTCAGGACTTTAGTTTTATATTCTTAACAAGGGGCTCGGATACAAATGCGGAGATACGAATAAGGGAATATTCAATAAATCATCGAAAAATGTAAAACTTCAAGACAAAACGGTATTAATGACAATGATTTAATTCATCATTTTCGCCAGAACAGCAATTTTTTCCCAATTTAATCGTTCGAAAGATTGTTCACACAAAAATTTCGGGTCTTCGGTGCAATTTCTAAACGATTTTCTTCATAAAAAATAAGTAAGATTAAATATTTTGATCATCTAAATTTTTCGCCTGTGGTCCATATGCCGTCATAAACGTGAAACCATCAAACGATCTCGTTTATATCTTTACCTCATATTATTTGCATTGAAACACTAACGTTTTACGGAAAGTATCCAGTATACTGATGTAAAATGATGGGAGAATATCAGCGTACTTGGAAATATAATTCGCAAACATTTTTGAAGAAAAATAATGTCCAAACAACAAATCTCATATTTGTACATTGGACATAAATAGGGAAATGCCAAATTTAAAAAATGAACCGCGCAACTTTTGTGGGTTTTAGTTATTTTTAGTTTATTCTATATATTCGGGATATTTGATTTCATGAAAAAAGCAATAGAATCTGATTATATTCCCTTCATTTCAGGTTCTGCAGAAAGCGATACGAGTAAGATGAGTGAGACAACGCTGCTATTACTCGTCTCCATTCCAGGATTAATTGGTATTCTAATACTTGTGGTGGCTGCAATTTTATTCTGCAGGAAGAGCAGGTCATTGATTGTTTTCTTTATTAGTTTCAATTATGATAATTGAGTATACACGAAATCTATGAGGAATAAAGATGCCACTTTTAAAATTGAAGGTTAGAACTATTACGAATATCGGAAAATTCTAATACTACTTTTGCTATTCAGTGAAGTTTTAAAAAACGTAGCGTGAATAAAATTGACCGCGGCGCACGCCCTGTCTTTACAAATTTTGTCGACTGGACAATGATGGATCGCGCCAACGTTGTGGCCAATGTTTGCCAATACACTGATTCTGAAATACCAGATTGAACCGAAATGAATGAATTTTGACAGATATACCTTCACCGAATTGTTTGGTCAATTGTTTACGAATCCATAAAGTTATTTTCACATTTACGCCAGCAACCCGAGTAATGATCATCGATATATTTTTTTTAACTTTCAGCAACGACAGTTTTAATATTAAAGGAGAAAAGATAGAAGAAGTTGCGGACAAAGATAAGATTGTAATGAAAGGAATTTCACGGCAAAGTGAAGATGAGTCAAGACAAGATTTCGCGAGAGGTAAACTTTTTCTTTTCATTTGTTATAGGGTAACTACCCGAGCAATACTTAAGATACGACATAAACAAACAGTTAGTGCAGTCGTAAAGACATTCGCTCTCCGGTCCGGTTGAGTTTACCCTGAGCGGAATGGCGGATCAGTTCATTAACCGAGAGCTTTGGTACGCCACAATGCTTTTACCGTGCTTGAAACTTGGACGAGGTTTTTCTATTAGTTTTTTGCGTTGTCCAACGGCCTCCCATAGAATATTGCCTGAAAAGCAGGTTTGATATCATTTTCAACCATCGAAATGCCAGACAAAAATGGTATTACAACATGCGTTGGTCGTAATCAAAATATAAATATCAAAAGCTCATTTATCCTCTGGTTAACTGCGACGGTTAAGCGTGAACCTTCCTTCACTCAACTTCATTATTATATTTCAGCTGACCAGCCCAGAAGCAGTGAATCACAAGCTATAGGATCAAGTGTTGAAGATTCCGTGATGTATGCTGCTGTTGTGCGTAATAAAGAAGGCGGAGATAAAGTGACAATTCATCAGTGAACTTGGTTGAGCAGTTGAAAAAACACATTTTTCTTCCAATCAAATATTGAATCAATTTTTTAAAAGTAAATCCTATTCGTCTATGAATTAGGGTTGCCACTTTTAGAGAAACTGGAATCAAAATTATTTTCCGATCTAGTATCGTTATTGTTTAAAATCAAACTCTTCAGAAGCCCATGATATTTTATAAGTTAGACAATAAATTTGTCAAATGACCATTTTTTATTAAACATTTTTTGAGAAAGCTAATGTAAAAATATAATCTTCGCCTATGGGACAATTGTGACAGAATTACACTTTCACATTTTAAATGTTTTTATCACTGTTGTGCTACGCAGATGAATCCCGCAACTAACGTGCGGTCCGTGCTTGGTTCATACTGGCAGGCATATGTGTGTGTGACAATGTATATATGTTCAGTTTTTCTCATACGTACGGTATACACTTATCGTTGTTGTCGTTACATTAATCTAAATGCCCGTGTATTCATTGTATATATAAATATTTTGAAGTATTCTCTTTCGCTTATAGTTGTTGTTGTTGCTCGCACATTAATCTAAATTCTCATGCAAATATTGTTGTTTATTATTTGTCATTACATATTATGATATATTCTATATTTTCCTGTCCAATTTTTTTAAAGATAAATATTATTATTTACATAGCTAGGGCGCGTGCACTACATGCAAGTTTTCAAACTCCCAGTCGAGTTTTGATTAGGGCTGGGCAAAACGGGATCATTTCGAATTCGATTCGAATAATTTTTTCGAATCGGATCGAATCACGAATTCGATGTAAATAACAAATGTCCCATTTTCACAATTACAACTTGTCTTCATTGTGAAAATTATACTTTATAATGCATATTCAATTCAAACTCCATGTCTAAAAGCAACAATTTTCATATATCAACGACAAAATATAATCAATTTTAGTCAAATTTGACCAAAATCGATTGCATTTTATCGATAAAAATGAAAATTCTAGTCCATTTAGTAAGTATTTGTTCCAATGAACAACTAACGATTGATTCGAATATATTGTGCTTCGAATTGATTCGAATCACCAAATCGAATTGCCCAGCCCTATTTTGAACAACTGTCTAATATTTCTTGCTGTAATTGTCGTGTTTTATGATGGTTCTTTATGTTTTCGAGCCGAGAAGGTTGAAATAAATATATAAAATATTCATCTATCAATCTATTTCTTGAATTATTTAATTTGATATACTTCGTTTGCTGAAAGGTTTTGTTTGGACATTATTGGGTATTTTTCAACGCGTGTTTTTATCCACAAGACGTTTGTGAAGCATTTGTGGTATTTACATACACCATCTTAAAACAGTTGCAGCATGGGTAGAAAATATTACGCTTCAAATTAAATTTGCTATTATGAAAAAATAACAGGGAATGGTTGCCCACGTGGCGAAGCACCTGTCCACGTTAGGCGAGGGCGAGTTGTCAGCTGAGAGGTTCAATTTGAAGAAATTCTTGGAAGCGCTAATATTGAATTTTTGCGCGATAAAACGCAATTTTCCAACTTGAGTGGCCAGCAGCCTTGACATAAAACTTATTCGAGCGTGCCAGTGCCTGGGAAAAATGATGCAGAATAAATTTCAGTCTGTAGTTCAGATATAAAACGGTGAGAGAAATTGGTATGATATATGAAATTCTTCATCAAGTGAAGTCACATAGTCTTTATACGCGTTATTAAAATCAGTATAACTTCCCCGATTAGTTTCGTTGTTTTTCTAACATGAACAGTCATGCGGATGATTTATTTTAAGCGTATGCTTGGAAACTACTGAATGACGAAATAATATGTCTGTGTCGACAAACTCTCCGCCATGATGGGCTAAGTGAATTAATTAACTTTCAAAAGTAAAAAAAGGAACATACTTGTAGTGCATGTGTCGCGATTAACAATGTGTATAATTTTAACTGGGAGATATATCCTGCGTCTTGTCATTCCATCTAGTGTGCACCAAATCAGAAACCGATAAGGTTGTCGAGCATTTTCCCGATGTTGCGAGATTACGGTGCCTCGCTCAGAAGCACCCCAAATTTAATGCTTTTTATTTCGTTTTTGTTCATAAATCTTAATCTTACTTCGCCAAGTTTCTGACCCGCGTCATTCATTAGATGTTACAATTTTTATTGAAATTAACTCTGAACATGACCGAACGCAGAGCCTAAAAGGAACCTGCGGACGGTCACTTAAGAGCTACAACAAGATGTAGTACCAGACACTGCACTGTGAGAGGAAAGCATTCTAAACGAAACTGAACTGCCATAGTAAGGTACAGGGGTGGTATCTGCCCTGGGCGATGATAAAATTATTTACAACTACCTAGTTTTCTTTAAGTCGCCTCGTACGACATACAGGACATACGTTATTCTAAAGCCTGTACCTACAACCTATTTTCGGTTTCATTTTGCCCCCACGCAATGCCACTTCATGTTACATTTATAATTCAGTTACACAGAACTGCGAACACCACTCCCCAGGAATGGGTATTCCTACTTATACATATTCTCACACAAATATCTGCGAGGATGTTGACCAGCAGCATTTACAACATGTTCTTGTACAATATTCATCGGAAGGTAAAACATACGGAACAGCGGTGCAACTGAACATGGGATTTAAGATCGAGTACAAATATGGGGAATGTGTTGAAAGTAAGTTATCAACTTTAGAAATATTGGCCATCATGTATTGTTTATAGTTTTCAAATAAGTTGCAACGAACCGTCTTAGTTTTGGGGTTGGGATCTTTTAACCAACTTGTATGATTGATATTGTTCATGAATTCCGAACAAATTAGGGATTTTATGAAAATTGAATTTTATGGAATAATAAATTGCTTCCAAAATGCTGAATATCACGCGAATGTTTGTTACACATGAGACTTTCAGATACAGGTATTTAAAAAATCTAATGAATTGGCATTTTTTTATTATATTTGATAATGTTTCCGAGATTTACGTAAAATAACAGCTTTTCGCTTACAATAGAGTCAAGTCAACTGAAGGGATCCAAAATCTTGAATCTAAAAGTGTCATTCTTGATGTGAATATATTTAGACTATATTGTCAAACAAAGGCGATCTTTTCACGAGCCAGCTAAAGGCCACCGGAATGACAAATATAAAGTGCCAGTGACTAAGCGAAAAAGTGAATTTGCTGAGCAGATCAACCCAAAATGGTTTTTCGTATTATAAAGATTTATTTTTCTAGATAACACGATTGGTCCTTGCGACGGGGGAATGAAAGTGATAAATTCTGGTCAAGATATAATCCGATCACCGAACGCGAAGAATGAATATGGAAAAAGCGCAAACTGTTTATGGAAATTCCTTCCTCCTCAAATTGATAAGAACTACACACTGACATTGACGATCATCTATCAACGATTATATTTTGTCACGAATGATCGCAAAAAGATGTGTTCTGGGTCGTACAAACTTATTATTAATCGAGGTGAGTTGTACTGACAGTAGCGCTAAAAAATAAATTTTCGAAAATAGTTTCCAAATTTTTTCGTAAAATTCTCTTTTTTGTAAGTACTAAGAAATTAAATAAGTATTTAAAAATTTATAGTACATATAATTTTTCTTTATTTCAATGATTATTTTATAAAATTTCATATTTACTGAAATCTCCATTCTTCAAAAATTTGCAAGGCAAAATGAAATCAAATAGGACGTATTATCTGAGTAATATTAATTTTGAATTGATATTTTAGCTACACAACCTTGCGAAAGTTACATCAATTACCCACACAGCAACGCAACTACATTCACGTTCTCTGACACAAGACATTGCAGGAAAGCCCCAACATCATCAATTGAAGACGAAGTTACCGTAGAATATATATCGGATGGTAGAACTTTTGTCAATGAAAGCAAATTTTCGGGCGAAATGGGATTTGAGATAAAATATAAATACACGAAATGTCTCGACAAGGGTTGGTTTAAATTGTATGTATGTGATGTGAATATTCGATGATTTACCCCAAAATTATTAAGTTTGGATTTGAATTCTAAAGAATCCAGTTAAGAAATTTCAATATCCGATAACGCGTAAAAATCTTCAAACTTAGGGATGTTTCGCTTGGAATGGTAAATATATACATATATATTTTCAACGAGAGATTTTGATAATTTTGTTGAGCGAATATAACCACTACCAAAGCACAAAAAATATGCACGAGGTGTGCGCGAAATTTTTTATGAACTTCATTGACATATCAAAAATACAAAATCGTTGAATCTCTATCTTCCTTCTTAGTCAACGCCCCGATACAAAACAACGGTCGCCTCGAAAAGGTTGCACGTCGCGCTTCAAACAGCTGGTGAAAACTTCACATTATTGTTCCTACGTTACTTACCAACGGTTGGAAGGCTGGAATTATCTTTCTGGTGGTGCATAAGTGACTGCCTAATCCAGGTTTACGTTCCACGCATTTTGAAACAAGATTTATGATCATTTTTGAACGCGCAATTATATTAGATTAGGAAAAATTGTTTATATATTTGAACGGACGCGTTGTGTCGACGTTATAACTAACGCCCTTTTTTTCGTGTAATGGCGCAGCACAACAGCGAAATATCGAGGAAGATATTGTTATTATGAAACTACGAAAATTTTTTTGAAGTAGATACATCGCATTATCAGACCAACAGCATTTTCCTTCCAAAAACAAGTTTCCAATTTTTTACAATACTAACACAGTGTTTCATTAAACAACTTAATATTTGGTATGTGTTCTATAAAGTATGAGTCACTGATAAATCGAATTTAGAAAAATAAAATTTATAATCGGACAAAATTTATATAAAAAAATATAGGTATGGCAGTATGTGTTATTCTTCCTCTGCTCATCAAAAATTTGCACATGTCATGCAATGTTTAGTGTTTTGAATGTCACAAATGATTTATTAATGAAATGGGAACTGATATTACAACCTTTGCAAATATTGATCAATGTTATATTTTTCAGAAATAACAACACAAGCTTACGTCAACGCAACCAATGATGCTGGTTTGGAAACTACGCCTTCACAAAAGTTTACAGGTGAGTAAAGACTTCGGTTTTATATTTTTACAAGAGGATCGCTCAATTTAAGATCATAAAGGCCTGTTCCTCGGGTGCTAACAAATATTATTGAAGTATTGTGATATAACCTCGAGTAATGTAGAGACGCAAATACAAAAAGGAGAATGCATTTTCCACCAACCTAAAAGCCCCCCAAAAATTTAATGAAATCACAGAAAACGTAAAAAATTCACGTGCTTTGGATGTACGTTCTAAAATTCGTAAATGTTTTAATGAGAAATGCAGGTAAAAGGAACAGTCAGTACCTGTACTTGGTCTGTTTTATTGCGCAATTTTTCCGATTCCTCATTGAAATTTACTCTGAGACATGTCGGAAACAGTGCCTTGAAGGAACCAACTGAAGGCAACTTAATAGCAAAGAACTACTAAAAGCCATGAAACTGAACAGCCATGGTAAAGTGCGAAGAGTGGTATCTGCACAGGGCGAAGACAAAACTCTCTGTCACTTCTTGAAATTCCTAACTCTGTTACGTGGCGGGGTACACAGATGCTCTTGTAAGCAGGAGCTCTTGTAGATAAGCTTTACTTTCAATTGAGATGTAATATTATGCTTTAAAGTGATTTAATGGACGAAATTAGGTGCAAGTAAATTTTATTAGAACGTGTGTAAGCAGTGTAAACATGACGCTAAAGTATGATAATAATAATTGCTGCTAAAACCGACGGCATCAAACCAAACGACATAATATAGTCTCTCCATTCATTCATGTGTCATGGGGCGTTCATCCATTCCTAAAGTCGAAATGAGAACGCATCCAGTCACTGCGTTATTTTTCAGAACACTTATCCACATTCCATTCTGGAATTGCAACAACAGGGGATGAAAGTGTAGAAGATTTGACGAAACAAACAACCCTGATATTAGGTGTACTTCTTGGTTTATCTGTTTTTGCAATGATCTTGATGGCTGGTGTGAGGATAATCGGAAGAAGAAGGTAAAACAAACCACACACTTAAACTCGAAACTATCGATTTAAGTGACAGTTTATATATATATATATATATATATATGTATATATATATATAAATTTTTATTAAAATTCACTTTAAGCAAGGTCGGAAGCAGAGCCGGAAAAGAACCAACTAACGGCCACTTGAAAGCAGAGATGTACTCAAAGATGTATTACCAGCAAGTCGCCTCGTACGACACGCAGGAATTACGTTAGAACTAATCTAAAGCCCGTACCTACATTAGTGCGAATTGGTCGTGGTTTTGTTATTTCTTTTGTGCCAATATTAAAAATGCACCTTCGGCGTATGAATTGACGTAAATATCGGAAAATTTCTGAAAAAGTTCTCATGTTTCTTAAATATCGATTTCTCTTGCAGCAAGAATACCTCATCAGGTCGAGAAGATTTGGAGCCAGAAGATACAGGATATGAGATCCCGATTCCAATGACGGAAACGTCTCATTATATCAACTTGGGACAGATCAACACTTCAGGTAAAGCTCCGGAACAGATCGATTGGTAACTTCCTCGGAAAAATCTTGTCTTTATATGGTGTGGCAAGTCATTAATGGAGCGCGCCGTTGGCGTTCCCCATAAAGGGAAGTTGGCTCAAATACATCGGGGGTGTTTAGTCTGGTACGAATTTCTATGCTGGGCGTTGCGATAGTATATTCTCTTCTTGGGTATCTATGATATATCTATATATATCGAAAATAACATTAGGGCTGTCCAAAATAATCGACTCGATATGCGATATTCTAATCATAAATTATTCGATTTCTGCAGCAATTATGAAATAAAATGATATTCGATTTTGGCCATCCCCATATGACAGGTGCACTATACTCAGAAGTTGACAAAGTTTTTAGTAAAAACAACATACTCCAGGTTCACGGGTTGTGCATATCATACAAGTTATGAGAAGCCCCCGATTACAAATTATACACATGAACTGTAATATAAACATATTTTTTCAGAATACGAAGAAGTCGCACAACCTGTACAAAATAAACTTGTTCACAACAATTCAGATTCAACAAAAGCAGATCACTTTTATGAAGTGGTAAACAAGTGATATGATTTGCAAGAAATGCTGAATTGATAACAATAAACTATTTCTTTATCTTTGCTTATTTCACTTCAAACTCATACAGCCTTTGGACACATTGATTAAGTGGGAAAACGATTTTCGCGGCGTTAGTGCGTGGTCTGCTGGCGCCCAAAATTTTTTTTATCAAGGCCGCAGTTCAACATTGGTCCATAAAATGGCCCCTAACACAATTTTATTTTCTTGAGACGCAGCAGATATGTATGTTAGATTAGCCCATGACCATTTGATCGTTACTCTGCATTCTCGGTCTTTTCTCCCACATGATAAAAATACGCGCTTTAGTATTTTGCACTGCGAGATCCAAAAACAAGAGATTCAAAAATAGTAGTACAGAAAGAGACGCTTTGTCCTTTCCAATATTCTTCTCTTTAACGTTAAAAAAATATGCAATAGAGTTTGGCGGACGTGTGGGAGCTGGTATTGAATATTGGCATTCTGCATAAATTCGTTTTCGCATTAAAAATGTACACAGGTCGCATGTTATGCAGACTTGGCATAAAACAAAACATGCGACGAAAGGAATTTTTGAACTCGAGACATCTGGAATTCGAGAAATGAATTGATCCATTGCAACATTTGTTTATGTAAATAAAATAAATGTAAACAAAAGTCGATAAAAGAAAATCCGGCGTACGCGAGTCTCGAACACGAGACCTCTAGAATTTGAGTGATGAATCTACTGCGCCATTTGATGGGCAATTTTGTGATTTAGACAGGTAGCTAGCTACCTTACAAATACTAGATGTGAATAAAAATCGATCAAAGAAAACTCGACGTTCGCGAGTTTCGAGCCCGAGGCATCATGGACTCTAGAGATCAATCTATCCACTTATCCATTTTCTTGACCGGTAGTTTCCTGATTTTGGTATCTAGCTACCTTATAAAAAAAAGTTGTGATCAAAAATAGACCAAGGAAGACGACTGATTTTCGATATTTATTTGGTAGGTAATTGGGGGACTGTGTTGTTCCATTCCCGTCGTTCCTATTACGCTGCAATTGCATGAGCTTCTTCCAGCCAACTTGTTCCTGTATACAATGGAAAGCAATTCTCCAGTCAAATAATGTTGAAATCACACGTATTGCTTTGTACGCCAGGAGGCGCGGTCCATCTGTGAATCGTACTCAGAATAATAAGAATTCCGATAAAATTGACCTTTCCTCAACATCACAAAGTGATTTTCAAATAGTAGCCTGATTTACGTCGCGCAAACAAGGAGGAAGGTAGCTCAATCTATTCCAGCCCAATCCCTTCGAACACCAGTGACTTAGAGGAGCGATGCCACACATGACCAGTAATGACAATCTTTAAAGTCATTTTTATTAGATTGATGTGATATAGTGATGATAAAACCATCAACCACAACTTTGTTTCCATTTTAGACGTCTTTTGCGACAAGCATATACTAAACATCATATCATATCAGGTCACCTGTCAACTTATATCATAGAAGTAATCACCATCTAGAGGCGTATTCAGAACCTTGAAAGGGGGAGAGGGATTTGAAAAACTGGTGGCTGGATGCCTGAAAAACTTTCGAACGGGAAACGTGAACTATTTGTGTATTTATTCTATTGATAATATTGCAAGTTCAACGACATATATTTCTGTATATACAAACTTATCTACGCACTATAATAAAAATGCATTAATATTACTGGTCTTTGACAGTAATTTTACTTTACTTTATACTTACTTTACTTGACAGGCGACGGTTTCCAATTTTGGATATATAATTTACCGCAACTAAACGGTGATTTTACTGTACTTTTATTACGGGGAACTATTTTCGTTCAAAACAACACAATGCAGGCCTGCATGCATGCAAGTCATTTGAACGTTTGCTTTGTAACGAGCCGGATGTGTGGGAGTTGATAGATGGAAAGGATGTGATTAATGCATTAGTTCTGTAAGAGTTTGTATACTAAGGCTATGTTAAAAAAGATGAGGCAACTTGAACATATATTATAGGATTAAAAGTTTTCACAATGAGTTGCGGAGCGACATGGTTGGTGGTTATCTTCCTGATATATACAGGTAGGTAGGGTGGGGACTGATAGGGGGTTGGATTCCAAGGACAGTGACGTAATGAGGAAATTTCGTGTGAATGACGATGTAGCATGAACGATTTGAGAACATGTTTAATAGAAACCTCTATAACTTGTGACTGCACGAGAGGTTGCTGTTGTCCATATCCAGGCAGAAGTTTATTTTGTCAAGCATGAGCGACATATGGGTCGCGCGTGAGCCTTTGCTGGATGGCGCTTGTTAACCACACATGCTTAGTCAATTTTCCATGTAGCTAGATAGATTTATTTCGACCTCCTCGTCGTGGGCAATAATTAAATTTAATTTAATACAGTAATTGAATAGGTATTAAATTGTATACGCTACGCCGTGTGTGACAGTCATTTTCTATCTATCGCCGACGCCTGGGTTATGATCAACAAAAACGACAGCTTTTGGACTGCTGACGACTGTACGGTAGAGGTCTGCGGAATTTCAGAATCCAGATCCGATCTTGAATTCCAAAATGCGACTAAATCCTAACTTAAATTGTTACAGTGAAAATATCACGCTTCTTATCATGTCTTTCCAGTAATTGTAACCCTGCCCGTCTATAAGTGACCACTATTACAGGACCCTGGACAGGGTGATCCACTCTAAGAAGTGGCCATAAATAAAAAAATGCCAAAAAATCATATTGATTTTTTTAATCGCAAGACTGAATCCGAACCAAATTCGATATGTCGGAGAACCATCCAAACTGGCGATCGCTGAAATTGGGCGAATCTTGCCGGATTCAATTCCGGTTCACGAAGACTTCTACCTTGGGGTCGCATTCGAATCGCCAGCCGAACCTCAGGCAGTTATGGAGTAATAAAAACTGTTACGCTGGAGTGACTTGAGAAGTAGACAGGGTTACCATCATCACCTTTGGCAGATATCTCTTACTGCACTTTATAATAGTCATTCAGTCATCTCTGGGGTGTGTTTCACTTAGAGTGCAATTGGTGATACTTAATTTGTAGTTAGATCTTCGCCAATTGAATGACCGTCGGTTGGTTGCGTTAATGCGCTGCTTCCGGCCTTGAAAAGATCGAATTAATTTTAACAACAAAGAGTTTTCTCTAAAGCATAAGTTTTTGCTGGTAGTTTCTTTGTTTTTTATCAGAGTACCAAAGCTCAAAGCTCTTACTTGTTTTTATATTTAATTCCGACTTCATCTCATTTAATTAATGTTGCTACCCTGGTCGCACATGGATCCATCTTCACAAATGCAACGGAAAACAGAATAGATGGTTCATTGCACAACATTCGTCGCATCTCATGACCTTGAAGGAAGTCATTGTTGGATACGATTTAAGCATGGGCTGCAGAAGAATTTCGTCTAGGCGAAGCGTTCCATCCGTGACCTATACTTGACCAAACACGTTTTTGGAAAAATTTTCAATTGACTGAAAAATGAAATGGAATCGAGTCAGGTTTCATGCGATTAAAATTTTATTCGTCAAGAATCGGCGATGCGATCGATGATGTAAATTCGTTAGCTTTGGCTTCTTGAAATGAACTGAATGAGTCACGTCTGAGAAAGTTTGATCCCATCATACATAAAACATATAATTCCTCAAATTGCTATTAAAAATATGGAAATCTCTAACCTGCCCTCCAAGTGAAATTGTTTCATATTATTTTAGGAACAAGTTGGCTGGCAGAAGCCCAATGCAATGGAGTCGTAATGGAAATATACAATGGGACTGGAACCATACAGTCTCCCAATTACCCACCAAATGAATATGGAAAAGCAGCGAATTGTTCATGGAGGTTTATGTTCCTAGGAGATGAAAAACATTCAAAACTCACACTGAAGATAGTTTACCAGAGATTATTTTTCGTATCTTCCGGGGGCCGCAAAGATTGTTCGGGAAATTATTTACTGGTCATATATAATGGTAAAGTTAAAAAAATAATTTTTTCCTCGTTGAACATCAATGATTCATTGATTATGTGAGTTTTTTTTATTGAAGTTCGCTCCAAACAAGGCCTCAAGCAGCGTTGAAATGAGCCCAACTAACTACTTAAAAACGTGAATTCCAATGGCCGAAGTTGAAAATAAAATCACCTGATCAAAGTATATAAATATATATATATATATATACGAATATTTTTCATTATTGTGACCTTTTTCACTTCAAGCGGATTTCATTTTCATAATTGAGAATGAAAAAATTTGCAACTTGTATGAATTTTACATCTTCGCACGAAATTTAGAATTTCAGGTAAATGTCGACCTATTTTTGTTTTCTCGGGACTTTTCGATTTTCGCCCCTTCCATCATAAGCGATGCGCGAAGGTAAAATATTCATACTAAAATGATCAAAAATATCATTTGGGTCAGGAGATCTTTTTTTCTGAATTTTCACCCTTTTATCCTTGCACTTTTCTGCAATTTATCGAGATGTTTTTACTCTTGAGGTGTCAAAATGTGTACGAAAAAGCCTGTTTCATTTGCATTTTTCCTGGAAAATTCCTAAGAAAGGATACATCAATTTGAAGCGGCTAATCTTTAAAAATATTTGCCATTAGCAATTATTTAACATCAAAATATAAACGAAACCTTCAAGAATGTATTTCAGTTCGATGACGTCACTAAGCAACTCTGCCCAACCTCTAATAAATATTTTGAATGCCCTGAGGCATCGGTGGATCAGGAAGGGTTAATAAAGTGCCGCCGCATTTGTGGACCTTAATTTTAGAAGATTTTCATGTATTCACCTAATGGGAAAACGTTTTAATTGGAGTAAAGTTGGGCAAAACTGAATCACTTGAAATTCGAATCTGATTCGAATAATTTTTTTTTTAGTTCATGGTGTATTTGCAATTGTTGACCAAAATCGATTGTATTTTGTCGTTAAAAATTGAAAATCCTAATTCCCTGTACAAGATTTTGTTCCTGAACGAATCACGATAAATTGTAATTAATCGTGCTTTGAATCGATTCGAATCACCGAATCGAATTGCCCAGGCCTATGTTAGAGGAACTGTGCTTGCAAGAATTGCAAATAAATAATTTTGTACTATCGTTATAATTCAGTCACACAAGACTGCAAACATCACTCTCCAGGAATGGGTATTCTTACTTACACATATTCCCACACAAATATCTGCGAGAATGTTGACCAGCAGCATTTACAATATGTTCTTGTACAATATTCATCGGAAGGCAAAAGATCAGGCTCAACAAGTCAACTGAACATGGGATTCAAGATCGACTACAAATATGAGGGATGTGTTGAAAGTAAGTCATTAGCAGTAAGATTGACATGCGTCATCCTGAAATATTTTTATGTTTTTTTAATTAGTTGGTATGACCTGCTCTTCTTGTCGTGGTGGGAGACTAATAATCAAATTGTGTTTATAATTAAAAGAAATATTATCAACTCAGTCAGAAATTTTATATTGTAAAGAGTCACATATGACCAGCACTTCGGCAGCGCGATCCATCAGTGACTCATATTTAATAAAACATATTTAGACAAAATAAAGTACACGAATACAGATATTTACGAACCTTTGATCTACAGCAACGATGTGAAATCTTCACGAAGTAAAGAATCTCCTGTTTATCTCTGATCCTATCTATCTCTGCACTGCCTATGATGAGTACCAAATATAATACTGATTTTAAAATCACAATTAAAGGACAGTCACAGTAATATCCGTTGTCAACAGGCGCAGTATTTTATAACTTTTTGCGCCAATACGACGACCCGATCACAAACCTTATCTGTATTATTTTGAAATTACCGCGAGTTTACTCCTACAGACGTGATACGAAGTGGACCTTGCGACGGCGGCATAAAAGTGATAAATTCCAGTCTCGGCATCATCCAATCACCAAACGGACGAAATGAACATGGAGAGAGTGCAAACTGTTCATGGAAATTTCTTCCTCCTCAAAGTGATAAGAACTACACGCTGACATTGACGATCATCTATCAACGATTATATTTTGTCACGAACGATCGCAAAATTATATGTTCAGGATCGTATAATCTTACTGTCGATGGTGGTGAGAATAAATTTGCGATTCTCCAAATATTATGTTAATTCTAACTATGTGCGAAACTAGATCAGATCTGCGATTTTCAAATAACCCTAAAATTACACGACGTTGAAATGTGCTCAACTGTGGTATTTATAGAAAGAACCCGCTCTCTAAGGGATGTCTTGCTAGAATTACACTGAATTAGGTAAATTTCATGCAAACCTTTGTCCTTCAGACACGGGCTTTTGAATAGTCCTAACCTGTTTCCTGCGTGTCATTAGAGGCGACTAAAAAAAAAAAAAAAAAACAAACGAGTGGTCGATGAATTTACCATAGCCAAGGTCAGATACTACTCACTGAACTTTAACACAGCGGTTGAGTTCTGTTTGGAATATAATCCGCTCAGTGATTGTATATCTGTTCTATGTTACAGGTGCCTATGTATTGCTTAAAGGCACGCTCGGTCTAGCATCGAAAAATCTGCCTTCCGGACAGTACGATCGCGCATAACAGACTGAACCTTCGAGCCGGGCGCAAACCCCTCTATGGTGCATAATAATACATCATCATTTATACTCAGTACCAAATTATTATCACTGTCCCAAATACACCATAGTGGAAACTTGAAAGAACTCGAAACTTGAACAAATATGCACCTGAAAAACGGCCCTCCGCACACACTCACTAATTTACTTATCATGGATCCTTTTAATACATTCAGTAAGAGATACTCCCGCTGTATTTCAGTTACACAGCCTTGTGAAAGATACATCAATCCGCCTTACTCTATTACATCAACCTTCATCTTTTCGAACTCGAAATATTGCGCGGAAGCATCATCACTTGCAGGCGGAGTCATCGTGGAATACATATCGGATGGTAGAACTAACAGTGATGCAAGCAAATTGATGTCTGGGATGGGATTTCAGATCAAATACGCATATCAAGAATGTGTTAATAAAGGTAACTGGGAGATACGAAACTGTAGTATTTTCTTCTTAACCGCAACAGTTTCCCAACCTGTAATTTTACTTTGTTAGGCATGCGCTACAGATGGACTGCGTCTCGGTGTTCTGTGTAGCACATACTTGATAAAATATGTTTTGAAAATTTTTCTGATTGAACTGAAAGATTTTAGACAAATCTTACTCAGAATTTAAAAAAAATCCCGACGGCTCAATACTTAAGGGCGAAACAATTTTTCGAGATTTAAGAAAAAATTCACTTTGTCCTGTTTTAGAACATCAATTTTTTTTTTTTTTAACAAATTTATACATTTTTTAGATAGGTCATAGCTATTTAGTGTACGAGGGTTTACTACGTTTGAGAGATTTTTACATTTAATAAGGTTTAAAAGCAGTACACCTGTATCTTCTTGCAGGATACAATTCCACAACACATATTGAAAACCCAACGACAGGAATGAGCAATGCAGGTAACAGGAAAAGTCAGTTCCCAGTTATTGGATTTGGTCTGTGTTATTGCGCAATTGTTCAGATTGGAAATTTAAAACTCCCATAAGCTTTTCATTAGGAATATTATATCACAAAATGTTTTAACATTAACTAATGGAACAAATCGGGTGCAATAAACTTTACCAAGCAGTTTCAACATGGCATTTAATTAATATAATAATAATAAGTACGTTGAAACCTCATGTAAATTCTGAAGTTGATAATAATAAGTAGGTTGAAACATCATTTAAATCCTAAAAACGACATAACATAGTATCTCCATTCAAATATTTCCTGCTTTATTTTTCAGGACACTTATCCACAATTCATGCTGGAATTGCAACAACAGGGAATGAAAATGCAGAAGATTTGGACAAACAAACAACGCTGATATTGGGTGTACTTCTGGGGACGTCTGTTTTTGCAATGCTCTTGATGGCTGTCGTGATATTTATCAGAAAAAGATGGTAAAATGAAAAAGTACTCGTAGCGCAATCGTTGTTGTTTTATTATTTATTTTTTGTCAACAATAAAAATGCTGTTTCAGCGTATCAATTGACGTAAATATTAAGAAATTCTGAAACACTCTTTATGTTTCTTAGTAATCGATTTCTCTTAATGCAGGAATACCTCACCAGGTCGAGAAGATTTGGAGCCAGAAGATACAGGATACGAGATCCCGATTCCAATGACAGAAATGTCTCATTATATCAACGTGGGACAGATCAACATATCAGGTAAAGCATCAGAACAGATATATTGTTGACTTGCCCAGAGAAATTTTGTCTCTCAATATCGTGCGGCAAGCCCAATAATGGGGTGCGCCGCCGGCTGACGTTTATATATGGCTGAAGTAAAAATCAAAAAATTACTCCTCTGTAAAAGTTTTAAAAAAATATAAAGATTGAGAGAAAAAAAGGAGAACTGATGTCTTGCTAGAAACAAGGCATGTTGTAATTTGTCAGTTAACTCAGGGTACGTTTGTCTAGAAATATTGGTGGTGTTTTAATCTGGTGCGAACTTCTATGCCCGGCGTTGTGCCAGTATATTCACTTCTCGGGTATCTATGCCTGTAAACATATCAAAAATGGCAGAAGGGCTGTCTAAAGTAAGCGATTCGCAATATTCGACTTTTTTTTTAAAAAATAAATGTTAGTTTTTCTATAAATCATAAGCTGATAAAATGACGTCTTTGATTGTTTATAATATTACTTCTGATTCGAATATTCGATTCCAGAAAAACTATGCAATAAACTTGACAAAGTTATTTCCGTAAAAACAACAAACTCCAGTTGATGACGCTAAATAAGAAGTCCCGACCGTCTCACCGGTTTTATCTTACAAATTATAAGAACTTCATTGACTGTAATATGAACATATTTTTCAGAATACGAAGAAGTCGCGCAACCTGTACAATATCAACCTGTTTACAACAATTCAACTTCAACAAAAGCAGATCACGTTTATGAAGTGGTAAACAAGTGATGATGACGTGCAAGAAATAATGAATTGAAAACGATAACCTATATATTCATTTTTGCTCAATTCACTTTAAACTCATGCAGCCCTTGGAAACATTGATGAGAGGGAAAAACGAATTTCGCGGCGTTATTGTGCGGTCTGCCAGCGCCTAGAAATTTGTTGTCAAAACCGTGTTATTGACGTTTTGCGCCTTGGGCCGCGGTTCAACATTGATCCACAAACAAACTCAATGTTACATTGGTTCATAAACTCAATGTTACTGCTTTTTAGACGCAGCAGGCTTGCCTCGCACTTGCCAAAACGCAATTTCCAGTTCGTTTATTTAGAGTTTTATTTATAGATTAGTCCACGAAAATTTCATTCGTTACTCTGCATTCTCGATCTTTTCTCCCACATGATAAATATACGTGTTTTAGTCTTTTGCACTGCGAGATCAAATAAAAAAACGGTTCTCGTGAAGCTGAAAAGGATTCAAAAACAGTAGTAAAGAGAGAGATGCTTTGTCCACTCCACATAATTCTTCTTTTTTACGTTAGAAAAAAATGCAGTAGGATTTGGCGCCCGTGTGGGAGCGGCTATTCAATATTCAATTCGTTTTCGCGCTAAAAATCTACACAGGCCGCATGTGACAGAAAGAAATTTACATGCAATATAAGAAGTATGGCCATTAAACAGTGGGAGAGTGATGAGACGAGATGATTAATAACGGGGCATAATAACAAATTGAATTATGAGGAATATGCCACAAACTATAAGCTTCTTTATTTTCAAAATGAGCGATTCGATCGGATTCGGAGGAATTATTCGAATCAAAAATCGAATCCCAATTGATTCGGTCTTGACCAGCCCTAGTTCCAACGATCCTGCAATATGGAATAAAATGTGCTTATTTTGTTTTCCGATAAACGTTGTTCCTAAAAAGATTTCTATTCTTATATCCGTGGAATCTTGTATTAATTTTTTTTTATTGAAATTCACTCGGACCAAAGCCGGAAGCAAAGCCCAAAAGGAACCAACTAAAGACCACTTAAAAGCAAAGAGCTAAAGGATGTAGCACCTTCAACTGCACTCTAAGCGGGAAACATTTCAAACGGAACTGACCCACCATAGTATAGTGCAGTGGGTGTTATCTGCCCTGGGCGGTGGTAGAGCCATCTACCACTTATTTGCTTTCTTTTAGACGCCTCTTAAGACGGGCAGGAAACAAGTTAGGACTATTCTAAATCCCGTACGTACCACAGGAATGTCCAGGTTGGTCAAAATGAATGGCAACTGGTAACTTCTCGTCTTTCTTGTGGATACTTCTCAAATGTTCTGTTATCCTTCGTTTTAGTTGTCTACCTGGTTCTCCTACTTATTGGATTCCACATTTGCGACAGGATATTAGGTAGATAACATTCTCTGAGTTGCAGGTGATATGTTGATAAATTGTATGTGTAATTATTTTGAAGTATTCTCATACGCCTATAGTTGTCCTTGTTGCTTGCACATTAATCTAAATGCTCATGCAAATGTTGTTGTTTATTATTTTTATTACATATTATATATTTTGATATATTATATGTTTCCCTGTCGAATTTTATAAACGTTCATATTGTATTTTACGAGTTTCGAGCAGCCGTCTAACCTTTCCTTGCGGTAATTGTCGTTTTAAGGATATTTTTTATGTTTCCGAGTCGAGAAGGTTGAAATAAATCTATCTATCCATCCATCAATCTATTTATTGAATTACTTGATATGACATACTTCGTTTGTTGAAAGGCGTTTGTTGTAACATTGGGCATTTTTCAATTGTTGTTTTATCCACACTGCGTTTGTGAAGCATTTGGGGTATTTATATACAACGTCTTGCAACAATTGTAATATGAGTAGAAAATATGACGCTTTAAATGCAATTTGCTGTTGAAATACATAACAGGGAATGGTTGCCCACGTGGCGAAGCACCTGTCCACGTTTCGCTTGGGCGGGAAGTCGGCTGAGTACACGTTCAACTTGAAGATAATCTTGGAATAGCGCTAGTATTGAATTTTTGAGCGATAAAACGCAATTTTCCAACTTGAGTGGCCAGCAACCTTTACATTCTTATAATACTTATTCGAACATAGTATCACGGGCCGCAAATATGCGCCAAAGCTTGGGAAACTCTAATGCAGAATACATTTCAGATTGCAGTTTAAATATATAACGAGGAGAGAAATTGTTATGATGAGGGATATTTCATGCAGCTTTATTCTTCATTAAGTGGTGTCACATCACACGCGTTATTGAAACTAGTATAACTTCCCCGATCTGTTTCTTGTTTATGTAACATTAAGCGTCATGCGGATGATTTATTTTAAGGTTATGCTGGGAAACTACTGAATGACGAAATAATATGTCTGTGTCGACAAACTTTCCGTCATGGTGGGCGAAGTAGGTTGATTAATGGAACTTTCAAAAGTAAAAGAAGAAACATACTTGTAGTGGCATGTGTCAGAAAATTTCAAACAAAACAATTCACACACTAGTTTGAAAATGCAGAAAGCCAATGTGTGGGAGTTGGTAGATAAAAGAAGAAGTTTGTGCTTCAGTTAAAACAGTTGGTAAAACAAAGGCTCGTATTCGTATTGCGCAGGTATACAAGTGCAGAAAAAGTGTACGCAATGGGTTTCGAAGCTACATGGATTGTGGTTATTTCACTGATACTATTAGTAGGTGAGTGCTTGGGCTACATGTTGTTGAAGTGTCGTGTGTTGGTGAGAGTGCGTTGATGAGATACTTGTGAAAGGGAAGGGAAGGGGTGGATAGATTTTATTTAGTTGCATCATGTTTTCACAAAATCTTTGACGGACTTTTGAAAACTCAGAAAAATATTTAGTAATCGTTGTCGTGAATGTCCTCATAGGATTTAAGCTTGTTCCAACAACGGTAACCGTATTACAAACAGCTATGATATTGTGAAGCAACTTCTCAAACACATCTTGCAATCTTGTGAACATTTTGTAGATCACTTCCGCTCGGTTCCTACGTCTGTGGAAGCTAAATGCGCCGTATTTTCTCGAAATATGATTCTGAAAATTGCATAAAGCGTGATTATGAAACCGCGCTATACACTACTACTGCCTCCTGTTTGTATTATTGAAATAAGGCAGTAGCGGAGAAGAATTGCCTGTTTCGATTAAAAAATGGTTTGATTAGAAACTTATATCAACAAGCATGAACTACAAATGGACCGCACCTCGCGATCCATTACTGATTCATACATAACAAGACCTGCAAGCGCATTTTCCCATTAATGGCAAATAAGACATTACAAACTTCCTTTAACCCATGCGATTGTTTCATTGCTTTTCAGGAACAAGTTGGCTGGTAGGAGCTCAATGCAATGGAGACGTCATGGAAATAAATAATGGGACTGGAACAATACAGTCTCCCAACTACCCCCCAAATGAATATGGAAAAGCAGCAAATTGTACCTGGAAGTTTATGTTCCCAGGAGATGAATATCATCCAAAACTCACACTGAGGATAGTTTACCAGAGATTATTTTTCGTATCTTCCGGGGGCCACAAAGATTGTTCGGGAAATTATCTACTGGTCATAAATAATGGTAAGGTGACGAAAAAAGTTTATTCTTCGGTGATCATTAATCATTAACTGGAGGGAATCATTTTGCGGTCACTTTTACGGTTTGCAAAACAGCTGCAAAAACCGGCAACGGTTTCACTTATTCTAATTTAGACGAAAAAAGACCTCACACGTAGCGATCTTGAATTCTTCATAGTACTTTTTATTATTTCAAGCAACAAAAATTAGCCTGGGGGCGGAATCGAAGGAAAGGGATTACGTCCTCTCGTTTTGTCAAAGATTTTGGCATTTATACGAAGTATCATGAGCGGACAACATTCTAAACGTTACTGAATTACTGGTAAAGTGTAGGGTGTGGTATCTGCCCTGGACGGTAATAAAATTATCCACAACTACTTTATTTCCTGCTAGTCGCCTCCCAAGACACACGGGACATACTTTAGAGCTATTCTAGAGCCTTTACCTACAATCTATTGTCGGTTTCGTCCTGCCACCACGTATTGTCACTTGATGTTACCTCTATAATTCAGTTACACAAGACTGCGAACACAACTCTCCAGGAATGAGCATTCCTGCTTATACATATTCTCACACAAATATCTGCGAGAATGTTGACCAGCAGCATTCACAACATGTTCTTGTACAATATTCATCAGAAGCTAAAACATACGGAACAGCGGTGCAACTGAACATGGGATTTAAGATCGAA
This sequence comes from Styela plicata, assembly GCA_963675895.2. NCBI lineage: Eukaryota > Metazoa > Chordata > Ascidiacea > Stolidobranchia > Styelidae > Styela > Styela plicata. Next base: position 25,806,181 of record OZ023142.1, read on the forward strand.
TACAAATATGGAGAATGTGTTGAAAGTAAGTTATCAACTTTAGAAAGATTTGCCATTAGTTGCCACGACCTGTCTTTTTGGAGTCGGGGTCTTATAACCAACCTGTGGTTCTCACGCATAGTTGATGATTGATATTGTTCATGAATTCCGAACAAATAAAGGATTTAATACAAATTGGATTTTATGGAATTATGGATTGCTTCCAAAAAAATGAATATCACGCGAATGTTTGTGACGCATGAGACTTTCATATACATGTCACAAACTGATTCTGATTATATTTGGAAAATTTATAAGATAATCTACGGAATTGGCATTTTTGCATCATAGTGATAATATTTTTGAAAAACATATAAAACAACAGCCTAGTCGAAGCCAGTTGAGGAAATCCGAATCTAGAACCTAAAAGTGTCATCCTTGGTCTAAAAATATTTAGACGATATTGTCAAACAAAGCCGATTTTTTGTGATATTTTCACGAGACAACTAACGGCCACCCGACTGAGAAATTTAGAATGTCGGTAACTAGGCGGAAAACATTTCATACAAAACAGAACCATCACGGTAAAGTGTAGTGTGTCGCTTCTGCTCTAGGCGACCGTAAAACCATCTACCACTTCTTTGTGTCCTCTTATTCGCCACGCTGAAAATACGTTACGTCTATTGGTGTTATTCTTCAATTTCTTCATCAACCATTTGAAATAGTGAATTTGCTGAGCAGATATTTGCCTTAGACATCATAATCTCACTAGGAACAGCGAGACAATCAATAAATCTCAATGGTTTATCGTATTATAAAGATTTATATTTCCAGATAGCACGATTGGTCCTTGCGGCGGGGGAATAAAAGTGATAAATTCTGGTCAAGATAGAATCCGATCACCGAACGTAAAGAATGAATATGGAAAGAGCGCAAACTGTTTATGGAAATTTCTTCCTCTGCAAAGTGACAGTAATTACACACTGACATTGACTATCATCTATCAACGATTATATTTTGTTTCGAACGACCGCAAAAGGATATGCTCAGGAACCTACAATCTCACAATTGATGGAGGTAAGTGGCATCGTTCTTTCTTTCTCAAATTGCTCGGTAAAGGGCCAGGATACAGCAACTGTACTGAAGTGCAAAACATTCCATAGGGATCTGAACCACTATAATAAAAGACAGTGATATGAACTGAATCTTTGACGTTTTTTTTCAGAGGCACAACCTTGCGAAAGATTTATTCCATCCAGTGACGCAATAACCTATATCTTCTCGGACTCGAAGTATTGCACGGCAACGTCATCACTTTCAAATGGAATCATTGTAGAATACATATCGGATGGAAGAACTAGTTCTGATACAAATAAATTCTCGACTTTAATGGGGTTCGAAATTGAATATAAATATGAAGAATGTTTCAATAAAGGTTAGAGAGAGGTGCACGTGTGGCATCTGTTAGAAAATAAAATACCTCACGGATGAAATTTTAAACATTATAGACTACTGTGACGTCAAGTATTTTCTTTCTTCGCTCACTAAAAGTTTTGCAAAAATATGATGCAATGCCTGTTGTTTTAAATGTCAAAAACTTTCATTAATGCAATGGGAACTGATATTACAACCTTTGCAAATATAAATCGATATAATATTTTGTTAGAAATAACAACATAAACCTACGTCGACGCAACCAATGATGCTGGTTCGCAAACAACGCTTTACAAGAATTAAAGTAGTAAAGTTGTTTAACAGTAAACAAGTAAAATTGTTTATTTTGGTCTAAATCGCACGCGCATTATTTCGTCCTCATTAATTATCAATTTAAATGATTCCTCACCGAAAATTTCTGGATTCGTTAATGCCTGTGTGTTCGAAACCCCGGGAAAGTATTGTTAGTATCCGCTTATATCATTGCTCTATGTTATTTGCAATAAAATACTGCGCAATTTTATGTGTTTTACATAACTTACATATCTTACGTGTTTTACATATCTTCGAAACAGGTTTACAGAAAGTATTCAGTGTACTGATGTGAAATGAATGGAGAAAATCAACGTATTCGGAAATTCATTTCGCAAACATTTTGACGATAAATGGTGTCTACACAGCATACAGCACTGCACATTAGACATAAATAGTAAAATACCAAACTTTGAAACAGTGAATGGAGTAATTTTTTTGTGGACTACTGTATATTTAATTTCGTGAAAACTTCAACTTAATCTGGGTATATCCTCTTAATTTCAGGGCCTGCAGGAGGCAATGGAAGTGAAATCAGTGACACAGATCTGCTATTACTAATTTTAATCCCGGGGTTAATTTGTATTCTGATACTTGTGGTGGCTGCAATTTTATTCTGCAGGAAGATCAGGTAATTGATTGTTTCCTTTATTAGTTTCGATTATGTTATGACTAGTCCGTATATCTGACAATTCCATGCTAGTATCTGCTATTCGAGGATGTTCAAAAATAGTTTTAAGCAGAAAATGGGGCTAATTTACATTCATTTCGAATATTTCCAAACGCCTGTTTTTATTGATCATTTCATATTTAATAAAAATGGATTAGTTATGTTTGGACTCAATTAAAAAAAAAAATGCAGCGTGCATAGAATTGACCGCGGGGTACGCCAGGTCGTTACTAATTTTGTCGACTAGACAGTGAGCGATCAGGTCACCGAAGTACCCTTATAAACTAGCAAACTGAACATGGGTAATTGACGTTTATTTTTAACTTTCAGCAGTGATAGTTTCATTAATAAAGAGTGGACGGCAAAAAAAGTTGAGAACGAAAATCAGATTGAAATGGGAGGAACATCGCGACAAAGTGTAGACGAGGCAAAACAAGGTTTGGCGGAAAGTAAACTTTTTCTTGTCATTTGTTAGAGTGTTCCTCCCTGAGCAACTAAACCTCACCAGAGGCCACTTCAGACATAACAATAAAAACAAAGTTAGTGCAATCGTAAAAACATTCGCTCTCCGATTCGGTTGAATTTACCCTCGATTGAATGGCGTATCCTTTGTTTCGCAAATTATTTAGCTTGACGGTTAATTTTTGTTGTTTTTCAGCCACCTTCCTTAGAATATTGCCTGAAAAGCACACTTGATGACATTTTCAACCACCAAAATGACATACAGAAATGATATTACGACAAGTTCTGGGCAAAACCGAATCATTTGGAATTGGAATCTGATTTGAATATTTTTTTTAAATTCTGATTCTATGTAAATAGCAAATGACCCATTGATACTATTTTAACTTGTCTCCATTGTGGGAATGATTGAATTTCTATTTTATAGTGTATTCTCAATTCACACTACGAACAACAATTTTCATATTTTAACGACGAAATATAATCGGTTTTGGTCAAACTTGATCAACATCGAAGGCATTTCGTCGTTAAAAATAAAAATCCTAGTTCGTTTACAAGTTTTTGTTCCTATGAACGATTCACGATTTATTCGAATAAATCTTGCTTCGAATCACCGAATCGAATTGCCCAGCCCTAATTACAACATGAGTTGTTCGTAATCAAAATATCAAAAGCTAATTTCTCTGCCTGATTACTGCGACGGTTGAGCGTGGACTTTCCGTTTCTCAGCTTCATCATTCTATTTCAGCTGACCAGCCCGGGTGCAGTGAATCGGCAACTTCGGGTTCAAAGGTTGAGGATCCCATGATGTATGCTGCTGTTGTGCGTAGTGAAGAAGATGGAGATAAAGTGACAATTCATCAGTGATTCCGGTTGAAGCACTTGAAAAAAACACATTTTTCTTCTAATCAAATATTGAATCACTTTTTAAAAGGAAATCCTATTCGTCTATGAATTAGAGTTCCCACTTTTAGAGAAATTTGAAAAAAAATACTTTATTTTCCGATCCGATATCGCTATTGTTTAAAATCAAATTTTTTAGAAGCCCATGTTGTTTCATAAATTAGACAATAAATTTTTAAAATGATCATTTTTCATTAGATATATCGGTGGGGACATTTTGGAAAAAGGTAATGTAAAACATATAATCCTCGTCTATGGGGCAATTGTGGCAGAATTGCACTTTCGCCTTTTAAATGTTCTCATCTCTGTTGTGTTTCGCAGATGAAATCCGCAACTAACGTGCAGTCCATACCCTGGTTCATACCGGTCGGCATATGTGTGTGGACTATTGACAATGTATATATGTTCAGTTTTTCTCATGCCCTTGTAATTATTGTATATGTAAATATTTTACATTATTCTCATACGCTATTAGTTGTCATTGTTGGTCGCACAATAATCGAAATTCTCATGCAAATATTGTTGTTTATTATTCGTCATAACATGGTATAGTATATATCTCCCTGTCGAATTTTATAAAATTTAAATATTCTTATTTACAAGACTAGGACGGGTGCACTACATGCAAGTTTTCAAACTTTCCGTCGAGTTTTGAGTAGGGTTTACGAATTCGATGTAAATAATAAATATCCCATTTTAACAATTGCAACTCGTCTTCATTGTGCAAATCAAGTAATTTATACTTTATTGTGCATATTCAATTTAAACTCTATGTCTAAAAGCAATAATTTTCATATTGCAACGACAAAATATAATCGAATTTGGTCAAATTTGACCGAAATCGATTGCATTTTATCGTTAAAAATGAAAATACTGGCCCATTTAGTAAGTAATTGTGCCTATGAACATTTCACGGTTGATTCGAATATATTGTGCTTCGAATTGCCCAGCCTTAGTTTTCAACAGCTGTCTAATATTTTCTTGCTGTAAATGTCGTCTTTAATGCGATTTTTTTATGTTTTCGAGCCGAGAAGGTTGGAATAAATATATAAAATATCCTTCCATCAATCTATTTCTTGAATTGTTTAATATGATATACTTCGTTTGCTGAAAGGTGTTTGTTTGGACGTTATTGGGTATTTTTCAACTAATGTTTTTATCCACACGGCGTTTGTGAAGCATTTGTGGTATTTACATAAACCATCTTAAAACAGTTGCAGCATGGGTAGAAAATATGACGCTTCAAATTAAATTTGCTATTATGAAAAAATAACAGGGAATGGTTGTCCACGTGGCGAAGCACCTGTCCACGTTAGGCGAGGGCGAGTTGTCAGCTGAGACGTTCAATTTGAAGAAATTCTTGGAAGCGCTAATATTGAATTTTTGCGCGATAAAACGCAATTTTCCAACTTGAGTGGCCAGCAGCCTTTACATAATACTTATTCGAGCAACGCCAGTACCTGGGAAAACCGATGCAGAATACATTTCAATCTGCAGTTTAGATATATAACGGTGAGGGAAATTGTTATGATATATGATTTTCTTCAGTTAGAGGAGTCACATAGTCTTTATTCGCGTTATCAAAATCAGTATAACTTCCCCGATTAGTTTCGTTGTTTTTCTAACATTAACAGTCATGCGGATGATTTATTCTAAACTTATGCTTGGAAACCACTGAATGACAAAATAACATGTCTGTGTCGACAACCTTTTCGTCATGGTGGGCGAAGTGGGTTGATTAATGGAACTTTCAAAAGTAAAACAAAGAAACATACTTGTAGTGCATGTGTCAGCAAATTTCAAACAAAACACCCCACACACTAGTTTGAAAATGCAGGAAGCGAATGTATGGGAGTTAGTAGATAGAAGAAGTTCTTGCTTCAGTTATAACGGTTGGTAAAACTAAGACTCGTATTCGTATTGTGCAGGTATACAAGTGCAGAAAAAGTGGGCGCAATGGATTGCGAATCTATATGGATTGTGGTTATTTCACTGATACAATGGAGACGTAATGAAAATAAATAACGGGAATGGAACAATACAGTCTCCCAATTACCCAAATGAATATGGAAAAGCGGGGAATTGTTCATGGAAGTTTATGTTCCCAGGAGATGAAAAACACCCAAAACTCACACTAAAGATAATTTACCAGAGATTATCCGTTGGCCACAAAGATTGTTCGGGCAATTATCTACTGATCATAAATAATGGTAAGGTGACGAAAAATTTCGTTGATCATCAATAATTACCTGGTTGGGTGAGTTAATTTTATCGAATTTTGCATCGTACAAGGCATGATGCAGCGCCGAAAAGGAATCAATGAGGTTACTTTTTGGCAAAGAGGTATTTCAAAACACCTGCAACTTGATGTATATTCCAACAATTCAAATTAAGACGATAAAATTCCTCATACGTAGCAATCTTGAATTGTTCATTGTACTTTTTTTTATTATTTTAAGCAATAAAAATTAGTCTAGAGGCGGAATCGAAGGAGGGGGTATTACTTTCTTTCATTTTCTCCAAAATTTTTAAATTTTAATACAATACTTAATACAAAAATATCATAGAAATAAACCAAGTGAAAGTTCACATTACAAATTATTGCCTCCATTTTTATGCCCCCTCTCCAATATTTAGTACCTTCTGTCGCCACGTCGCCTAGAGAAATATTCATGCCTCAAATAGAATTCTTTTTGAAATATGCAATTTTCTGTGAATTTGATTCAAAACTGGCTGAAATATTCACCATGTGAAGCCACATTTTGTGATCAACTGATTGAAAAAAATTTTTTTTATCAGAATAACTGTAAACTATGTAAAATCTATTTCACAGTACACAATTAACAATATTTCTAATTTTAACTGGTTAGGAGATGCATGCATCTTGCGTCTTTTTATTCCATCCAGTGTGCACCGAATCAGAAACCGATAAGGTTGTCGAGCTTTTTGCCAATGTTGCGAGATTACTGTGCCTCGCTCGGAAGCACCACATTTTGAATGCTATTCCAATTCCATTTTTGTTCATGAATCTTAACTATTCTTCGCCAAGTTTCTCACCAGCGTCATTCATTAGATGTTACAATCTTAGATGGTACACTTCTTTTTTTACACATTGAAATTAACTCTGAATATAGCCGAATGTAGTGCTTAAAAGGAAACAACTGACGGTCACTTAAGAGCAAAGAGCTACTACAAGATGTAGTACCATAAACTGCATTGTGAGCGGAAAACATTCTAAACGGAACTGAGCCGCTATGGTGAGGTTCAAGGAGTGGTATCTGCCCTTGGCGAGGATAAAATCATTTACAACTACTTTGTTTTCTCTGGGTCGCCTTGTGCGACTTAGAGGACATATGTTAGAATTATTCTAAAGTCTGTACCTACAACCTATTGTCGGTTTCATCCTGCCACCTCGCAATGTCACTTCATGTTAACTCTATAATTCAGTTACACAGGACTGCAAACATCACTCTCCGGAAATGGGTATTCCTACTTATACATATTCTTACACAAATATCTGCAAGAATGTTGACCAGCAGCATTTACAACATGTTCTTGTACAATATTCATCGGAAGGTAAAACATACGGAACACACGGAACAGCGGTGCAACTGCAAATGGGGTTTGAGATCGAATACAAATATGGAGACTGTGTTGAAAGTGAGTTATCCACTTTATAAAGATCGGCCACCAGGTATTATTTATGGTTTTCACATTAGTTACTACGAACCATCCCAGTTTTGGGGTTGGGGTCTTATAACTAACCTGCGTTTCTCACGCATAATTTGATTAATGGAATCCGAAAAAAATGAGGATTTCATAGACATTAAATTTTGTGGAATTATGGATTGCTTCCAAAATACTGAATATCACGCGAATGTTTGTAATGCATGAAACTTTCAGATACAGGTATTTACATAATAATTCTGATTATATTGATAAAATTTATAAGATAATCTAATGAATTAGCATGTTTTGATAATGTTTCCGAGGTGATTGTAAAACAACAGCATAGGTGAAAAATAGAGCCAGCTGAGGAGTGTCATTCTTATTAAATATATTTAGACAACATTGTCAAACACATGCAATTTTTTCTGATAATATTAAGTGCCAGTAACTAGGCGGAAAACGTCCCATACAAAACTGAAGCACCATGGTAAATTGCAGTATTTCGCTTCTGCTATAGGCGGCCGTAAAACAATCTACCCCTTCTTTGTTTCCTCTCATTGGTCTCTTGCGACACGCAGAAAATACGTTACGTGTATTGGAGTTATGCTTCAATTTCTTCATCAACCATTTCACGATATTTGGCTATGACATTATAATGAAGTAGGGAGCAGCGAGACAATAATGAATCTTAATGGTTTTTCGTATTATAAAGATTTTTATTTCCAGATAACACGATTGGTCTTTGCAACGGGGGAATGAAAGTGATAAATTCTGGTCAAGATATAATCCGATCACCGAACGTAAAGAATAAATATTGAAAGAGTGCAAACTGTCTATGGAAATTTCTTCCTCCCCAAAGTGATAAGAATTACACACTGACATTCACGATCATCTATCAACGATTATATTTTGTCACGGATGATCGCAAAAAGATTTGTTCGGGATCGTTTACCTTACTATTGATGGGGGTGAGTTGTACCGGCAGTGGCACAATAAAGATTTTTTCGAAAAGTTCTCGTTTTCGTAAGTACTCAGAAATTAAAACAAGTATCTAAAAATTAAAGTTTGAATAATTTTTCTTTGTTTCAGAGATTATTTTATAAAATTCCATAATTACTTAAGCTTCCCTTCTTCAAAATTTTGCAAGGCGTGAAAAAATATATGTAATGCAGTATCTAGCCTCCTCTTCTTTTTGCTGATGCTCCCACCTACAAAATCTGGTATGCATTTTGTGGCTTGATTGCAATGACCATATCGCTCATTTGGAAGGTACAACCATACCTTCAGACAAAGATGGGAAAACTCGAATGAATGACTAAACTATAGAGTCGCACTCGAGTCACCTTTTTCAATTACACACTGAATTTGACGATCATGTATCAACGATTATATTTTATCACGAATGATAAGTGATGATCTTTTCAGGGTTGTCAAACCCTTGCTCGTCTACCCTATAATGATGATACTACGTGGGCACTGATGTAGTGAGAAGTGACAAATTGATCTGTCATTACTGAATAGATTTAGAAATCGAATCATCACACGTCTTGCAATTCGCAAATACATGACTCAACTTGACTTGTTACTTAAAAGTTCACTGACTCGACTTGGAGACTCGTTCACAACACTGCTGTCAACTAGGACGTATTATCTGAGTCATATTAATCATGAATTGATATTTTAGCCACACAACCTTGCGAAAGTTACATCAATCACCTACGCAGCAACGCAACTACATTCATGTTCTCTGACACAACGCATTGCAGGAAAGCCCCAACATCATCATTCGCAGATGGAGTTACCGTGAAATATATATCGGATGGTAGAACTTTTGTCAATGCAGCAAATTATCGGGGGAAGATTTGAGAAGAATGAGATTTGAAGAATGAGATTTGAGATATGAATACACAAAATGTCTCGACAAGGGTTTGTTTAATTTGTATGTATGTAATGCGAATATTCGATGATTCACTCTAAAATCATTAGGTTTAGATTTAAATTCTAAAGATTCCATTCACGAGATTTCAATATCCGATAACGCATAAAGACCTAAAATCTTGGGCATGTTCCGCCTGGAATGATCAAATATATCCATATATATTTTCAATGAGAGATTTTGGTAATTTAATTGTACAAATATAACAACTGCTAAATCACAAAATATGTGCACGAGGTGTGCGCACCTGAGGCGCACGATTTTCTTTTTAACTTCTCCGACATATCAAAAATACGAAAAACTTTGATTCCCTGTCTTCCTTCTTAGTCAACGCACTGATACAAAACAATGGTCGCCTCCATCGAAGAGGTTGCATGTCGCTCATAAAAACTTCCCATTATCGTTCCTACATTACTTACCAAAGGTTAGAAGACTTGAATTATCTTTTGGTGGTGCATAAGTGATTGTTTCATCCAGGTTTTTTACGTCCCGGACATTTTCAATCAAGATGCACGCGCAATTATATTAGCTTAAGGAAAATTGTTCATACATTCAACGGTCGCGTTATGTCGACGTAAATACGAACGCCCTTCTCGTCGTGTAATGGCATGCAGGATATTGTTATTATGAAACTACGAAAAGTTTTTGTGAAGTAGACACAGCGGATTATCAGACTAACAGCATTCTTTGTCCAAAAACAAGTTTCCAATTTTTACAATACTCATATAGTTTTTCATAAAACGACCTAATGATTAGTATATTCTCCAGAAATATATTGGCTATATATCAAATAGGTCGTATTTTAAGAGTTTAACCTCATTAACCTCACCAAACCAGACACTTTCCGTCTCAATGTGTATGTCAAGTAAGTGTCAATGGTAAATCAAATGTGGAAAAATAAAATTTCTAATCGGACAAAATTTATAAAAAAAAAATTCAAAAATATAACTATTGCAGTATGCGTTATTATTCCTCTGCGCATCAAAAATTAGCACATGTCATGCAATATATGATGTTTTAAATGTCAAAAAAATTATGAATTTTATTAACGTAATGGGAACTGATATTACAACCTTTGTAACTATTAATCAATATTATTTTTTAGAAATAACAACACGAAGCTTCGTCAACGCAACCAATGATGCTGGTTTGGAAACTACACCTTCACAAAAGTTTACAGGTGAGTGGAGACCTTAGTTTTATATTTTTACAAGGGGTCGCTCAATTCAAAATCACAAAGGCCACTTCCCAGGGTGCTTACAAATAATATTAAAATGTTCTGGGATGTAACCTCGAGCAATGTGTTGCTAGTAATCGCTTATATCCTTGCTCCATGTTATTTGCATTAAAACATTTATTACGTGTTTTAGATATCTTCGAAACAGGGATAATGTTTTACGGAAATAATTCAGTATCATGTGTGTAAAATGATGCGAAAAAATCAGTGTACTTGGAAATTTATTTCCCAAAATTTTTTTACAAAAAATACTGTCCACACGTTAAATAGGACTGACTGCACATCAGACATAAATAGTGTGAAATACCAAACTTTGAAAAAATTAACCGCGCAACTTTTGTTGGCTTTAGTATATATTTCGTATATTTCATTTCATGGAAACATCAATAGAATCTGATTATATCTTCATTTCAGGTTCTACAGAAAACGCTATGAGTAAGATGAATGAGACAACTCTGCTATTACTTGTCTCCATTCCAGGATTAATTGGTATTCTAATACTTGTGGTGGCTGCAATTTTATTCTTCTGGAAGAGCAGGTAATTGATTGTTTCCTATATTAGTTTCGATTATGTGCATTGAGTATACACGTAAGAGTTAATCTATAACGAATAAAGATGTTACTTTTAAAATTGAAACTTCGAACTATTACGGATATCGGAAAATTCTAATACAACTTCTGCTATTCGATGATGTGATTCAATGAGGTTTTTAACAGAAATTGTGACCCATTCGTTGCGAATTTATATTCATTTTGAAAGTATCCAACGATTTCTTATTTATCACATTAAAATAATTGGATTTGTTATGACTGGATTTAATTTAAAAACGTGGCGTGCATAAAATTGACCGCGGCGCACGCCCAGTCGTTACAAAAGTGGCTACCGAGGTGTCCATTCGTGGCCAATGTTTGCTAATACACTGATTTTGAAATACCAGATCGAACCGAAATCAAGGAATTGCGATAGTCTCCGATTTGTTCGGTCAATTGTTTACGAATTCATAAAGTTGGTTTTACAATATCAAACCAGCAACCCGAGCACTTATCATTAATATTTTTTTTAAAATTCAGCAGCGATAGTTTCAATATTCAAGAAGGGAAGATAGAGGAAGTTGCGGACAAAGATGAGTTTGTAATGAGAGGAACTTCGCGGCAAAGTGAAGCTGAGTCAAGACAAGATTTGGAGAGAGGTAAACTTTTTCTTTTCATCTGTTAGAGGGTATCTACCCGAGCAATGCTCCATGCCAGAGGCCACTTAAAAGATGAAATTACAGAAGAAAAACAGTTAGTACTGTCGTAAAGACATTCACTCTCCGGTTCGTTTGAGTTCACCCTTGATTTAATGGTGCATCCGTTCATCAAACGAGAGAACGCCAATATGTTTATCTTGGTTTGGAAATTATGTGGTTTGTACGGGGTTTCTCTTATTTTTTGCCATTCTTGAACCACTTTAGAATATTGCCTAAAAAGCACACTTGATATCATTTTCAACCATTGAAATGCTAGACAAGAATGACAGTATAACATGTGTTGACCTTAATCAAAATATAAAATTCAAAAGTTCATTTCTCTTGGACTACGTGTTGTGTGTTGGTCAGTGTGCGGTAATGAGATACTTGTGAAAGAGAAAGGGGTGACTGGATTTGAATTAGTTGAATCGTGTTTTCACAAAATTATAGATGGACTTTTGAGCATTCTGTAATTTTCGTCGCGAATGTCCTCATTGGATTTAAGGTGTTTGTAATTCCAGTCATGTATCGTTTTTTGGTAATTGCCATTCGCTACATGACTAACATTTTGTTTCGTTGAGCATGAACCACCGATGCAAAGTGCTCTTGCAGCGCTCAACGGCACTCAATATCACTGCAACTTTGCAAACAAGTCTGTGATTACATAAGTTCGATAAATCAACTGCAAGACTGATTGAAAAGTAAAAAGCACGCGCATGATTTTGTTAATTTTTATAATAACTGCCGTCAAAGCGGTGAATTATCCAACAAAAAGGCTATGGAAATTTTCCAGCGCAATCAGCGCGTAATTAAGTTTGGTGAAAAATATCATTATCAAATATTAGGATTTTACACCTCCGCTACCTTTTTGGTTTTTGATTCATTTGCTAAGGCCCGTCCGTAAACCGATCGGGGATTATACCCAACAACCGTTAGGCAAGGGCCTTTGTGGTGACTTTGTATCTGTTCTGTGTTACAGCATAATCGCCCTCTCGGACAATACAATCGCGCTTAACCGACTGAGCCACCGAGCCGGGCCACTTTATTATGTCGCCCATAATGTTTTCTGCGGTGACGTGACAACAAGCATATAAATTCATTCAAATTTATCAAGCTTTAAATTCGTGAAAACGGCAAACTGAAGTGGTGTTTTGGCAAGTTCGAATTCCTGTCAGTTTGCCTCGAAAGTTCATGTCCACCTGTCAACTCAATCGTAACAGGTTAGAGAGGTAGTTGGTCTGAGTCCTTGCTCATGGTTGGTCACTCAAATTAGTGATGAAAATTGATTTATTTTATTGATGTTATTGCGAGTTTAAAGGCATCTATTTCTGGTCTGCATGAATATCGCTAGTGTTTGACAGTAACTTCATTGTCGGTGTCTGAATAAAACCTTAGAATCGACTTCTTGGACCAAGTATGAGTTGATGATAGGTACCGCTGAAGTACTATCCATCAACAGCCCATACTTTGCATAAGCTTCGAATTCTGAAAATATAATTTACTGCAAGTAAATGGTGATTTTAATGCACTTTTATCACAGTGTATATGGCGGGGACTGTTTGCGTTTTAAAACACACGATGAACATATATATGCACAATGCATGTCTAGGTCATTTTGAACGTTTGCTTTGTAACGAACAGAAGACGGATGTGTGGGAGTTGATAGACAGAAAGGTCGTTGTTACTGCATTAGGTTTAAAACAGTTTGTATACTAAGGCTATGTTTAATAATATGAGGCAACTTGAACATATAATATAGGTGTAAAAGTGTTCACGATGAGTTGTGGAGCAACATGGTTGATGGTTATTTTCCTGACATATATAAGTAGGTAGGGTGGGGAATGATAGGAGGTTGGATTTCGAGGACAGTGACGTAATTAGGAAATTTTATGATAGTTGGGATTTAGCATGACCGATTTGAAATTGAGAACATGTTGAATGGAAACCTCTACAGCTTGTGACTGCACGAGAGATCGCTGTTGGTCATATCTATCTAAGAAGCTTATTTTGTCAAGCATGAGTCACACATGAATTGTGCCTCGGTGACAAAGATGCTTGGTTAATATTTTTTTGTCCGTGTAGATAGATAGATTCCTTTATTTCGACCTTAACCGTCGTAAGCAATAACTAAACATAATACAGTAAATGAATCCGTATAAATTGTATATGCTTCGCGGTGCGGGACAGTCATTTTCTGTCTATCACCGATGCCCTTGTGATGATCAACGCAAAACGACAGCAGTGCGACTGCTGGCGACTGTGCGGTAGTGCGGAGTCAGGTAATACAGAATCCAGATCCGATCCAAAACTCTAAAATGCATATTGAAGTGAAACTTGATCCGATGTCGCGTTCCTGATCGTTAAAAACTTATGTACTGAACATTTTTTCCTTTTTTTTACACTGTGACAAAACTGCAGTAATTTTACTGGTTATTTGCAGTAATTGTATATTTCAAAAATTCAAAACCGGTTTCATTAATGAGATTTGCTCTAATTATGGGACGTTGATGGACCGCACCTCAGCGCTGTGTTACATCAACCGCCCACAACTGGCTAAAAAAGCCGATTTTGTGGTTTCATTCGAATATCCTCAAAGAGTAGTCATTTATTGCAATTTTGTTACAGTGTAAATGCCACAAAGGGCCATTGATTAAGCGAATCTTGCCGGATTTCATTCCGGTTCATGAAGATTGCTACTGTGGGATCGCAGTCGAATCTCTAGCCGAACTCCAGGCAATTAAAGACGTTCTTTCAGATCATCTCAATGATGCCTAAAACCACGCTGAAGTGACTTGATAAGTAGGCAGGTTTACCATCATCGTCTTAGGAAGATATCTCTTGCTGTAACTCATAATAGTGGTTCAATCATCTCTGGGATGTGGTCCACTTAGAGTGCAATTGCTGAGACTTAATTTGGTAGTAAGATGAACGCCGGTTGGTTGTTTCAACGCGCTGCTTCCGGCCTTCTTTTTATTCGTCAAGAAACGGCGATGCGATCGTCTTACGTATATACGGATGACGCAACTCAGTAAACCGGGAAGTTGATTTCGGAAATTTGATTTTATTATGAACACCTTGATTATGGTTAACATTTACTTTTCTCACCAAAATAGGTATATTTTTAGGCCTCTTCGCCGTTTACGTATATACGGATGATGCAACTCAGTAAACCGGGAAGTTGCTTTTGGAAATTGCTGTTTAAAATAAGAAAATATCTAACCTGCCCTCCAGGTGAAATTGTTTCATATCATTTTAGGAACAAGTTGGCTGGCAGAGGCTCAGTGCAATGGGGGCGTAATGGAAATAAATAACGGGACTGGAACAATACAATCTCCCAATTACCCACCAAATGAATATGGAAAAGCAGCAAATTGTACCTGGAAGTTTATGTTATCAGGAGAAGAAAAACATCCAAAACTCACACTTAAGATAGATTATCAGAGATTATATTTCGTACCTTCCGGGGGCGGTGAAGATTGTTCTGGAAACTATCTACTGATCATAAATAATGGTAAGTTGGAGAAACAATATTGGTCGTGTGAGTTCGCTACATAAAAGGCCTGAAGCAGCACTGAAAAGGAACCATTCAGCGTCTACTTTTATGGGAAAGAAGTATTACAGAACGTACCAACCAAAGCTTCGAAACAGGCAACTGCATGCGCATCATGACGATTTAAGTATTAACATCTTCCTTCGTAGTCAGTCCAGAATCATCATATGACTTTTTTATTGAGATTCTTTCATTTTCTACGTAGCAAAAACATTCTGGAGGCGGAATCGGTAGATGGAGGGATATATATCCCTCTGCTTTATCCAATATTTTGAAATTATACAAAAATGCCATAAAAATAAACTAAAATTATGCGCGCCTACGGTGAATTTTCTTAGTGCGAAAGTTATTTTGTACCCCGGGATTAGCGAAACGATTTTATTAGAATAACTGTTTTTGAGAGAACTTAACATGAATAACTATGTTTTCGTTAAACTTTAGTTACACAAGACTGCAAACATCACTCTCCAGGAATGGGTATTCCTACTTATACATATTCTCACACAAATATCTGCGAGAATGTTGACCAGCAGCATTTACAACATGTTCTTGTACAATATTCATCTGAAGGAAAAAGACACGGAACACACAGTCAACTGAACATGGGATTTAGGATCGAATACAAATATGGGGAATGTGTTGAAAGTACGTCATTAGCTTTTGGCAGATTTGCATTACTAAACCTATCGTGAGCTATTTTATGGTACGTATACGGGCGGTGGTTTTATATTGATCAAATTATGCTTTAGCTTCAATTTTTAAACTTCGTTAAATTAGCAAATTTGTTGAACTTACAGTTTGGTATGTTGGCGATAGTAATGTCGCTACCAGTAATAAATATTATTGGTATATATATTATGAAGATTGCCGATTCGTTTAATTTTCCAGATACAACAAATAATCCTTGCGACAGGGTGATAAATAATTCTGGCGAAGGTACTTTCCAATCACCAAACGGAAAAAATGAATACGGAAAAAGTGCAAACTGTTCATGGAAATTTCTTTCTCCTCAAAATGATAAGAACTACACGCTGACATTGTCGATCATATATCAACGATTATATTTTGTAACAAACGACCGCAAAAAGATTTGTTCGGGATCGTACAATCTTACTATAGGTGGAGGTACGTTGTAATGAAAACAATCAAAGAAATATTTAGCCTATGATTATTTTTTACTATTTTTTTTCGAAAATATTTCCATTTCTAACTTTAAGATTCCGCCAAAACTACATTTCAAACTACTAATTCAAAAATAAGTTTAAACCTATGACGAGCATTTGTATTAATTTTCTGAAAAATAGAACTTTTTATGTGTCTAATGGCGTCATGGGATTTTGTGGTACCCGTCACTTTTTCAGAAAAGTTAAGCGTTTTTGGCACCAAAAAACGTTTTCGTCACCGCTCATTTTAAAAGAATAGCCTTATTCGTATTCCACCACGCAGACAAATTGTAATATTTTTTCAGCTACACAGCCTTGCGAAAGGTTTATCAATCATCCATACAGTAGAGCATTCATCTTCTCGAACTGTATGGAGGTCTCAACGTCATTACTTGCAGACGGAGTCATTGTAGAATATATATCGGATGGTAGAACTTTCGACGACGCGATCAAATTTTCCAGTGGGATGGGATTCCAGATCAAATATGAATATAGAGAATGTTTCGATGAAGGTCAGTTAGCTTGGAATTAAGCTAGGAATTTTTGCAACATCAGTGTTTTATATAATAGTTAGTATTTGCATATCCTCCGGAAATATATAGGCTATGTATAATAGTAGTCCTGATTTGTTTTTTTTTACTTTCCCAAATCAGCGGCTTTCTCAACCAATATGTTTTGATGTCCAGTATGAGTCACTGATGAACATAATTGTGAACATTGCTTGAAAAAGTGAATTTTTAAACATGACATCAAATGTTTCGCTACTCTACAAAATTTTGCTATGGTGATGCTATGCTATGCTTGTTGTATTAACTGTCATAAAAAAGTTTTATAATGAAAATGAAACCTGATATCACAACCTTTATAATTATACCTCAATATTATTATTGTCAGAAACAACGACACAAATCAACGTCTACACGGACAAGGATGCTGGCTTGGAAATCACAACACCGGGTAAAACAAAGCTTTATTGCATATTCTTGCTAGGACATACCTATTAAAAATAAAAAGTTTGATGCCGAATGTTAAAAGAATCAACAGAACAACATTAGCGCCTCCCCGTTCCTTTATCCTTGATGCGCCATTAGGTTAAATCGCAATCTTTACGAAACTAAGACCTGCAAAGTGTATGTTCCATGTGATCCATGCAAGAAAATGGTCAGCTGATTTTCTGCAAGTCTATATTCGCGAGTTTAAATCTGAAATATAGTGTGCAAAAACAAATACGCCTTCTTTACCTTTCCTGAAAACGTCAATAAAGTTTGAGTGTATTCGCTTCATTACAGGGCCTACAGAAAGCGATGGAAGTAAAATGGGCCAGACAAATCTGCTACTGCTTGTTTCCATTCCTGGATGTATTGGTATTCTAATATTTGTCGTGGCCACAATTGCATACTGCAGGAAGAGCAAGTAATTAATTGTTTCCTTTATTAGTTTTGATTATGTTTATTCGGTATACGCATTCATAACGTTTATTTATACCGAATATTAAAAATGTAACATTTTAAAATTGAAAATCCTAACTGTTGAAGTGATACGGATATTTTGATCCAGATCAGTTACTACTCACTGAGCTCAATAACACACTTCAATCTTGTGAATTCAATTATGAAATTTTCACATATTCAAGAAAGCTTTTGAGTACAAATTTGCACTTGCAACCAAAATAGGGATCATTGATTTTTTATCATTTCAGCAGTGATCGTTTCAGTAATGAAGAAGGGACAATGGAAGAAGTTGCAGACGAAGATGAGATTAAATTGGGTGGAACCTCTCAAAGTGAAGAGGAATCAAGACAAGATTTGGCGGAAGGTAAAAATATTGAATTTTTTTCTTATCATTTGTCAGAGTGTATCTCCTTGAGCAATACCTCACTCAAAAAGTGACAAAAACAAACGGTTTTGTCTTAAAGATATTTGCTTTCCTCAATTGACTTTACCCTGGGTAGGGTGAGCAAGTGATCATTGACCGAGAGCTTTGACCAGCCAATGTTTTTACCTTGCTTCGTTAATAAAAAGGTTTCTATGGATTTTCCAATATTTTTTGTCGTTCTTCAACTACCTGAGTATTGCCTGAAAACCACACTTGATGATATTTTCCACCATCGAACTGCCAGGAAAACAAAAGTATTATAACATGAGTTGGCCGTAATAGGAAAAAATGAAATTTGTTGCTTCGTCTGAACACACGATTAAGCGTGAACATTCCGTCGTTCAGCTTTGTTTTTCTGTTTCAGCTGACCAACCAAGATTCAGTGAATCGCCATCGTCAGGATCGAATGTTGAAGATTCCGTGATGTATGCTGCTGTTGTACGTAATAAAAAAGATGGAGATAAAGTGACCATTCATCTATGATTTGGGTTATGCGACTTTACGAAAACTTGGAAATAAAATCATCCGGTTATCAATTAAATATTGTTTTTCTTGAAAATCAAATTCCAATCTATTCTAAAATGGCGAAATATATTGGAAAGAACATTTTAAAATTTGTTCAATACCAACATAACTGACAATATTTTGCCTCGAATTTTTTTCGAATAATTTAATAGGTACAGGAAAATTCTGATTCCGACATTTTATCGAATTCAAAACATATTCCAACAGCGAGTTCCCTGTTTGCGATGCGTTCTAAAGTCTGTTATATATCCATATTCAACATAACATTTGACCAAGTATGGCCCAGTGTTGGGAAAACTCGAGTCACCTTTTTCAATGACTTGACTCGACTCGAGTCTTCTATCCTAAATAACTCGACTCATACTCGATTGCAGACATCACTTGACTCGAGACTTGCAAAATATCTAGCCTGAGTCTAAATTACTTTTTAAAAATCACGTTGTCTGCCGTTGCGTATCTGTGATGTCCGTGTTCGTCTACCTAATAATGATCAGCTGATAAGTAGGAACTCATAAAGTGAGAAGTGGAAAAATAATCTGGCATTGCTGTTGTATAGAATTAGAAAGCCACTTGTGGCTCGTAAATGTATAACCCGACTTCACTTGTGACACGTACACGTACAGTGTCTCGACTTGGAGACCAAATTTTAAATTAAAATTTTGTTGAGACTTAAACTCGAATCGCAACTCATGAGACCTTCAACTTGACTTGGGACTAGAAATGCAGTGACTAGTTCCCAACGTACTGAGCCATGAATCTGAGCAGTGTGATTCAATAGTAATTACCCAAACTTTACTCAGAATATTTTTAGACCAAATTCCCCCGATCGGGTAATCGGGAGCATGTAGACATTGAGTCACTGACGGGTCTTAGCTCCACGATCTACCTGTTACTAAAAACAATCCCCATTCGGGCTGAGCAATCTATCCAAAAACTAGGTAGTTTATGTTGGGTATTGACTGTCAATCATAAGACTTAATGAATGGTGGTGATCGGAACCCGCCAAAAACAGATAAAATGCTTGGTCATTTATGACAGAATCGTAAAATTTGAAAGTTTTTCCTCTATATAGTTGTTTTTATCTCTGCTTATCTCTGTCTTTATCTCTGCTTCGCATATGGATCACGCAACTAACGTGCATTCCATGCGTGATTAATACTGGCCGACATATGTGTGTGGGCTATCTATATATGTTCAGCTTGTCCCATACGTATGGTATATACTTGTAGTTATTATCTTCATATTAATGTGTACTTATTGTATATGTAAATATTTCGCAGCATTCCTATGCGCTGATAGTTGTCGTTTTTGCCCGCACATCAAACTAAGTTCTTATGTAAACATTGTTGTTCATTATTTGTTATATTACATATTTTCTTCTCCATTTGTTTAAAAGTTAAAATTTATTATTTCCAAGTCCGGTGGGCGGTACAAGTTTTCAACCTTCCAGACAACCTTTCCTCGCTGTAATTGTCATATTTAATGATGAATTTTGTGTATGTTTCCGGGCCGAGAAAGTTAAAATAAATCTATTTATTCATCCATTTCTTGATTCACTTGATATAAAATGCTGTGTTTGTTAAGACGTTATTGAGTATTTTCCAACCGCTGTTTTTATTCACACAGCGTTTGTTGAGCATTTGTAGAATTCATATACACCTAACATTTATGAAATATTTGTAGTCTGTGAAGAAAATATGATCATCTCAATTTAATTTGCTATCAAAATATATAAAATGGAATGGTTGTCCCCGTTTTGCGGAGACGAGAAGGCCAACTTGAAAATAACTTTGGAATAGCGCTAATGATGATATTGTGAGTGATAAACCGCAATTTCTCAACTTGAGTAGCTAAAAACCTGCGCACTCTCATAACACTTATTCGATAAGTTTAAAAAAAGAACAATGTGAGAACGAAGTAGATTACTATTTGCAGATTAATAAGTTGAAGTGAGCACTTCGAAACAACCAGTATAAATATTGAATCTGTTAATGCTATAACGAATTAATTCATTATTCATTTTTAAGAATAAAGATTCCTTAGTTTCCATGCTTACGTTTAAGTAGCTTTTTGCAAACTAGCTTTTTTAGGACAATTCCGTGAACGATATGCCTCTTGCAACCCTGCTCTGAGCGAATTTTGATATAAAAGAAAAACAAAAATTGATGAGTGTCATGACACACCTTGCTTTCATGTGACCATTTGCCGGAAATTTGAGAAATTTTTTAAGACGGAGTTACAAGTTGAAAACATTACAAACTGACGGATACCTCGTATATAATTTACACGAATTTATACTTTTTGATATAATTTATACGAATTTGTTTATACAAATAAGCTTTCGCCATGTCATAGCACGTCTGCAGTTTGACCCTGTGAAGCTCTTTTTATAAAATCAAATGCTATGGCAAACGTGATTATGTGTAGAAGGCGCCCGTGAAATGATTTTAATTCAATGATAATTTCAATAAATTTTGAACGATATTGGCAATGACAGTTAGAAAATGAGGGGACGTATTACCCCCTCCTTCGATTCCGCCTCCAGATTAATTTTTACTGCTCTTGCTGGCATGCTTTTCAATACCTCTTTGCCCAAAAAGTAACCGTTAAGTGAATCCTTTACGGCGCTGCTTCATGCCTTGTGCGGGGCGAACTTCGACAAAGAAACGCACAACCAGTTAATGATTGATTGATGATGGACGAGGAGTAAATAGTCTCCGTAACCTTACCATTATTTACCGGTAGATAATATCCCAAACAATCTTTGCGGCACCCGGAAGATGAGAAGTATAATCTCTGGTAAACTATCTTCAGTGTGAGTTTTGGATGATTTTCAATTCCTGGGAACACAAACTTCCATGAACAATTTGCTGCTTTTCCATGTTCATTTGTTTGGTAATTGGGAGACTGTATTGTTCTAGTCCCGTTATTTATTTCCATTACGTACCCATTGTATTGAGCCTCTACCAACCAACTTGTTCGTTAAAAAGCAATGAAACAATTACATGGGTTAAAGAAAGTTTGTTATTTCTTATTTGCCATAAATGGGAAAAAGTGCTTGCAGGTCTTGTTATGTATGAATCAGTAATGGATCGCGAGGCCCGGTCCATTTGTAATTCTTGCTTGTTGAAATGAGTTTCTAATCAGGCCAGTTTTTGACTCGAAAAAGGAAATTCTATTCTACGGTCTTATTTCAATGATACAAATATGAGGCGGTAGTAGTATATAGCGCGGTTTCATACCCACACTCAAAGTAATTTTCATAATCATATTTCGAAAGAATACGACGGATTTTAGCTCCCACAGACTTAGGAACTTTTACAAGATTGCAAGATGCAATTGGGAAATTGTTTACAATATCATAACTGTTTGCAATAATGTTTAAGAAGTGGTAGATGGTTTAACCATCACCCAGGGCAGATACCACTCACTGCTCTTTACCATGATAGTTCAGTTCTGTTTGGGATGTTTTCCGTTAAGTAGAAGTAGACTGTAGATACTGGTACTACATCTATTATTAGCTCTTTGCTATTGAGTGGACGTTGGTTAGTTTCCTTTTGGAGCGGCTTCCTGCCTACGTTACCGTTGTTGGAACAAGCTTAAATCCTACGAGGACATTCAAATAATTCGCATGACTATTAATGTTACAAAAACGAAGATGCTAATCGGGGAAGGTATACTGATTTTAATAACACGTATAAAGACGATGCCACTCCCTCGTCGTTATATATCTATACTACAGACTGAAATGTATTCTGCATCAAGTTTCCCGAGCATTGGCTCATATATAGGGCCCGTGATAGCACGTTCTAATAAGTATTATAAGAATATAAAGGCTACTGACCACTCAAGTTGGAAAATTGCGTTTTTTTGCAAGGTGGTGTATGTAAATTCCACAAATGTTACACAAACGCCGTGTAAATAAAAACAACAGTTAAAATATACTAAATAACGTCCTGACGACTACCTTTCAGCAAAAAATTATTTCAACCTTCTCGGCTCGGAAACATAAAAAAAAACCATCATAGAACACGACAATTACAGCAAAGAAATATTAGATAGCTGTTCAAAACTAGGGCTGAGCAATTCGATTTGGTGATTCGAATCAATTCGGAGCACAATATATTCGAATCAATCGTGAATTGTTCATAGGAACTAATACATTTGCGTGCAATCGCGCACGCTCCCTAGCCTCATAATAATAATATTTATCTTTAATAAAATTGAACGGGAAAATATATAATATATCATAATATGTAACGACAAATAATAAACAACAAAATTTACATGAGAAGTTAGAATATTGTGTGAGCTCGTAAATAATAATATGCAATGACAAATAATAAACAACAATTTTACATGAGAATTTAGAATATTGTGTGAGCAATAATGACAACTATAATCGAAAGGGAATACTGTAAAACATGTACATATACAATAATTACACGGACATTTAAATTAATGTAGCGAAAACAACGATGAGTGTATTCCGTATGTATGAGAAAACCGAACATATATAGATTGCCAATAGTCCACACACATATGCCGGCCACTATAAACCAGATATTGACTACACGTTAGTTGCGAGACAGATATAAAAACATTCAAAAAGTAAAAATGCAATTCTGTCACAATTGTTCCGTTGGCGGGGATTGTATTTTTTACATAAACTTTTTGCAAAGTGTTCCCGCCGATATAATTAATAATGGTTATTCGACAAATTGATTCTCCAATTTATTAAATAGCATGGGCTTCCAAAGACTTTGATTTCAAGTGATAACGATATTGGATCGAAAAATAAAGTTGTTTTCTCAAATTTCTCTTAAAGTTGCAACCTTAATCATGGATGGATAGAATTTCCTTTTGCAAAGTGATTCAATATTTGATTGGAAGAAAGATGTGTTTTTTCAAGGGCACAAACCGGATCACAGATGAATGGTCACTTTATCCCCATCTTCTTTATTACGCACAACAGCATCATACATCATGGGATCCTCAACTTTTTCTCCTGAAGTTGCCGATTCACTGCACTCGGGCTGCTCGACTGAAATAGAATGACAAAGCTGAGAAACGGAAAGTTCACGCTCAACCGTCGCAGTAATCAGGCAGATAAATGAACTTTTGAATTTTATACTTTGATTAAGGCCAACACATGTTATACTGTCATTCTTGTCTAGCATTTCAATGGTTAAAAATGATATCAAGTGTGCTTTATAGGCAATATTCTAAAGTGGTTCGATAATGGCAAAAAATAAGCGAAACCCCGTACAAGCCACATAATTTCCAAACCAAGATAAACATATTAGCGTTCTCTCGTTTGATGAACGGATTCACCATTAAATCAAGGGTAAACTCAACCGAACCGGAGAGTGAATGTCTTTACGACAGTACTAACTTCTTTTCTTCTATAATGTCATCTTTTAAGTGACCTATGGTATGGGGTATTGCTCGGGTAGATACCCTATAACAAATGAAAAGAATAAGTTCACCTTTCGCCAAATCTTGTCTTGACTTATCCTCACTTTGCCGCGAAGTTCCTCCCATTACAATATGATCTTTGTCCGCAACTTCCTCTATCTTCCCTCTTTTAATATTGAAACTATCGCTGCTGAAAGGTAAAAAAAATATCGACGATCATTGCTCGGGTTGCTGATGTAAATTTGTGAAAACAACTTTATGAATTCGTAAACAATTGACCAAACAATTCGGTGAAGGTATATCTGTCGCAATTCCATGATTTCGGTTCAATCTTGTATTTCAGAATCAGTGTATTGGCAAACATTGGCCACGAACGGATACCTCGGTAGCGACTTTTGTAACGACTGGGCGTGCGCCGCGGTCAATTTTATGCACGCTACGTTTTTAAATTAAATCCAGTCATAACAAATCCAATTTTTTTAATATAATAAATAAGAAATTGTTGGAAACTTCCAAAATGAATATAAATTCGCAACAAATGAGTCACTATTTCTACTGAAAACCTCACTGAATCACATCATCGAATAGCAGAAGTAGTATTAGAATTAGAATTCAAAATGGCATTTTTATTCGTTATATATTAACTCTTACGTGTATACTCAATTATCTTAATCAAAACTAATAAAGGAAATAATCAATGGCCTGCTCTTCCTGCAGAATAAAATTGCAGCCGCCACAAGTATTAGAATACCGATTAATCCTGGAATGGATATGAGGAATAGCAGAGTAGTCTCGCTCATCTTACTCATATCGTTTTCTGAGCTGAACCTGAAATGAAGGGGATATAATCAGATTCTATTGACGTTTTCATGAAATGAAATATACGTAACATATACTAAAGCCCACAAAAGTTGCGCGGTTCAATTTTATCGAAGTTCAGAATTTCACTATTTATGTCTGATATGCAGTGCTATTTGATGTTTGTTTGGACAGTATTTCCGTTCAGAATTTTTGCGAAATAAATTTCCAAGTACGCTGATTTCCGCCCATCATTTTACATCAGTATACTGGATACTTTCCATAAAACGTTATCCCAGTATCGAAAATATCTAAAACACGTTAAAACATGAAATTTCGGATTGTGTTTTCGATGCAAATAATATGGAGCAATAATAAGATTGCTTTGTTTAGCAAAAACCTTGGATTAACTTTATTATGTTGTTGGAGCCGTTAGTCTCAGTAGCATATGAAACTCTGTCATATTGCATATTTTTTATCATGAATATGGGCTAAGAAGTTCTTTACAATCGGTCTTAATCCCGAAACATATCAATTCAAAATGTTTCAAGTCACGTGTCTATGCATATTTCTCGGGATTTCAAATATTTGCTGAAGGATATTAATACAGAGTTCCTAGGAAATCCTTGAGGCCATGAATTGGGCGACCTTCTGTTCAAATATAAAGCTTTGAATTATCTAACAATTTCTCTGAAGCTGCAGTCTCCAAACCTAAATCATTGCTTGATGTAAAACATGACATTTATGTATAATTAACTCATTCACGGAAGATGTTGCTTTAAAATGTTTCTAGTCACGTGTCAATACATGTCTTCCCGGAGTTTCGAATATAATGCCAGTAGCAGATCCGGGAATTTTCCATGACGGATTTTATAAATTCTCAAATTCAAGACGTCATACCGACCACAGGCGAAAAATTTGATGATCAAAATTTTTAATTTTACTGCTAAATGAAGAAAATCGTTTAGAAATTGCACCGAAGGCGCGAAATTTTTATGCGAAACAGGCTTTCGAGCGTTTTAAATGATGAAAGATTGCAGTTCTGCGATATTGATGAATTAAAACATTCCCATTACAAACTTTTGTATTGCATTTTTGCATTTTTCGGTGATTTTATTATATTTTTTGGGGTTTCCGAGGTTGGTAGGGCATGTATTCTCCCTTTGTATCTCCACCTGTAAATCGCTCCAATTTTTATCACGGAACTCATTAATGGTCTTTTTAGAGCCTAAGGATCTTAAATTTAGCGATTCTCTTGTTAAAAATGTAAAACTAACGGTCCTGACTTGCCTGTTAATTATTGTTCAGTTGTAAAACATGCGCTGATGGCGCTCGAATTTCTTTTTGCGTTTTTTCCTATTCTTTTTTTGCTGGTGTTAGAGGTTGGTGGGGGATGCATTTACCATTTGCATCTGCGCCTACACATTGTTGAAATTATATCACGGAATAATATACTATTTCTAGTTGGCGCCATAGAAAGTAGCTTTTGTGATATTCAAATAACCGACCCGTTGGTAAAATATAAAACTAAAGTCTTGACTTACGTGTAAATTCTTCTGAAGGCGTAGTTTCAAAGCCAACATCACTGGTTGCGTTGACGTCAGTTTGTGTTGTTGTTTCTGACAAAAGATAATATTTATTACTATTTGCAAAGGTTGTAATATCAGTTTTTATTACATTAATAAAACTCATAATTCTTTTGACATTCAAAACAAGCATTTCATGGCATATGCAATTTTTATGATGAGCCAAGAAAAAATAGTACATGTTATATTTTAATCTTTTCATCATCTTTGTCATCTATGGTAAATTTGATTTTTTCAAATGAGATCCATCACTTAGGCCTGAGAAAACGCATTGAGGCAGAAAATGTCTGGTTGGTAGGTTTAAAATATGACCTGTTATATGTATATATTTGTCCAAAAGGATTACGATGTAGTTTACGATTAAACAGTGCACAGATATTGTAAAAAAAGCTTTTACCAGCTGTTTGTAGACTCGGAGCAAGGTGCAACCTGTTGGTTTTGATATGCCAGTTCTGAATCGGGGTGGAGGTTTTTGGATGATCATATTTCCCGCTTTAACATATTTCTCATTTTTCCTGTGCATGGACATGGTTGGTGGAGGAAGCCGTAAGCAGCGCTTACGTGAACCACCGTGCACCAGCGAGGCGCCCAGCAGACCTCTCGTATATAATCATCATTTCCCACGGGATTCGAAAATGCGTCATGACGATCGTGACGAGATGCGTAGCTCGAAACGTATTCCCAACGCTTTACCGAATGAGTTAACCGGGTACCACAGACTAAGGAGAAAGATGGGGACTTTGTACACTTGATTTGTCTGTCATTAAAAAATATCGCGCGCCCCAGGTACGCACACATCGTGCACATTTTCGGTGTTTTTTGTCCAACAATTATAGTGCAACAATTCTTAAGACCTTTCCATATGACGATTGGAGATCTTTTGCGCTGCATACATGCAAACTAAACTAACCTTCATCAAAACATTCTCGATAGTCATATTTGATCTGGAATCCCATTTCCTTCGACAGTTTCGCATCTCCAAAAGTGTTACCATCCGATATATATTCTACAATGACTCCGTCTGCAAGGTTCCTTTTCCACTTTGGGACACCATTACAGTACAAGGAGTCCGAAAAGATGAAGTTTGTTGCGTTACCGTGTGGGAGATTGATGTACCTTCCGCATGGCTGTGTATCTGAAAACAACATTGCAAATTATAACAAATTATTCAGCCGGGTGTACCTATCTAAATATGTCTTTTTCCAGGAGTGATTGCGCCTCTAGTGAACGCAAAAATCTGTCTTATCTCTATGAAAAATTGTCAATTTGGGACATAAAACGTATATAAAACGCAATTTCGCGCTTGAAACGCGCTAACATTCTGCTTATTATGGTGAAATTGACTTCCAAATTTGCCTGTCCTCCCTTCTCAAAACAGGAAGGACAGATCCTCTCCCCAGTTCCGGAACTGGAATATTCCACCGAGAGAAATGTGATGAAAATGTTTTGTGACGTCAAAAAACACCGAAATTGTCTGAGAAAGTGGTGGTGTGTAAAGGAATTCAGTAGCTCCGGCAACAGTCATTGTAAAAGTTGCCTCCTCAAAATTATCTTTTTCGTCGTAAGCAAATCTCAAAATACCTAATTTCAATAAACGTCGACACATAAAAAGTGTTGTCGGGAAATTGAAAGAAACACTTGAAGTAGTTTTGGCTGAATTTTCAAGCAGGATTGGTTATATTTTCGGAAGGGACAGAGGGTAGAGTTTATAATAAACCAGATATTGCATCCTTGTTATCTTATATTATTATATTTGATGCTTCATGTAAATATTCTGTGACGTTCACATTAACATATAAAAATTCGCTTATGCACAATTGCCAATGTGTTTTTAATTTTTGTCATACATAGCCACTATTTTGTCAGCTTGTGGAGGAGGTTCTCCAGCTTCTCTCTCCAGCTTTTTTGAAGAAGGGTAGGCACCTAAAACTCTTTGCAATAAGCAAAAAAGTTTATATTTACTATGATTTGTTGGAAATTCATTTAACTAAAAAAAAAAAATTAAGAGTAAGATGCAATTGGAAACTTTTTTCTAGGAAAGACTGACAATACTGCTCACCTCCGTCAATAGTCAGATTGTACGATCCTGTACATTTATTTTTGCGATCGCTCGTAACCAAATATATTCGTTGATATATGATCGACAATGTCAATGTGTAGTTTTTATCACTTTGAGGAGGAAGAAATTTCCATGAACAGTTTGCGATCTTTCCATATTCATTTCTGATGTTTGGTGATTGGATGATGCCGCTTCCTGAATTTATCACTTCCATCACCCCGTTGCATGGGCCATCGGTGGTGTCTGGGAAGTAAACAGATGATATAAACTTTATAATATGAAAGGCTAAGAAGAATTATTGCTCTTATCGATGTTCCTCGTAACATTACAACTGGGGCTGAGCAATTCGATTAGGTGATTTGAAGTACAGATTATTCGAATTATTCATGAATCAGTGATAGGAGCAAAAACGATTTTGGTGAAATTATTTTGTCGTTAAAATGATAATTTTTGCCCCTGGACTGGCGTGTAATTAAAAATGCATCGCTTTTGAGTAGGTTTATGTTAATATTTGCCTTTGATCGCTTACTAAAATTTTTTTTCGATTTATTCAGACTAAGGATAACACTTTTAGATTCAAGATTCGAGCCAATTCGGATAAATGTTTAATTGATTTGATTCTTCAAACCATGTTCGTGATTCGGTGTGATTTGACAAACATTATGAGCAAAAAACTATTTCACTCATATTACAAAAAAAAACATTCGCCAAAAAAATCCTATTTATTAAATTTTCTAATATATTTTCGAAATCGAATAATTATTGGAATGATTCGAATATGTGATAAAATATATACAGTCCGAATATAATTATATCTGAAAGCCTCATGCGTTACAGACATGTGAGTGCGATTCATTGTTTCGGCAGCATTTTTGAATTGTTGGAATCCATAATGTAATCCAATGAATGTAGAGACAATTTCGATCATCAAATATATACGAAAACAATGGTTCATTACAAGACCCTCAACCAAATAATATCGCCCGACTATAGAAAATATTTTTTTGAAAGTCATAGAAGTACTTTTTCATGTAAGTTTTCAGCATGTGAATCTTACTAAAATTAACAACTTACTGTCAACACATTCCCCGTATTTATATTCAATCTTAAATCCCATGTTCACTTGACTTGTTGATCCGAATCGTTTGCCTTCCGATGAATATTGCACAAGAACATGTTGTAAATGCTGCTGGTCAACATGCTCGCAGATATTTGTGAGGGAATATGTGTAGGTAGGAATGCCCATTCCTGGAGAGTAATGATTGCAGTCTTGTGTAACTGAAATATAAAGGTAGCAATATATTTATGTGAAATCCCTGTAAGAATAGTTGCTGTACTCAAACTCGTTTTTCCATCCGCTGGATATACGGAAATTCTCTGAAAATATATGATCCACAAATGTGATTTTACTGGATCAAGGTCGATATACACAGGCAATTCATACATTTTATACACGATACACTTTTCATAAATGTTTCATCCCGCCTGTGCTCATTTGGAATCAAATTCCCAAGTCAAGATTATTAGCCATTAAAATCAGCCCTGATTTGTGGGCGTGGGTCTATGATAAGACCAACACCAAGTTATGCAACTTTAAGACTTTGAGCGGACTATAAATATAGCGGTTCATTCTCATGGGCATAGGTATATTATATAGTGAATCAAAGCCGCGATCTAAGATCTAAAACTCTCGATGAAAACTAAAATGGGGTACGAATATTCACAACTTCCGCGTAGCAGCAACTCAAACTTGGGTGCTAAGAAAAATTCATCAAAGGCGCGCAAAAATTTAGTAAAATTTCATGACATTTTCAAATAAATTCCAAAATATGGAAGAAATGAGGAGAGGCATGATACATTACTCCAACCGATTCCGCCTTCCGACTGTTTTCGTGACGTAGAAAATGAAACAATCTTAATATTGATGATTTGAATCGTTGAAATGGTATTGCCGTTGGCTGGTTCGAAGCTCTGATTAGTACGTTCTGTAATACTTCTTTGCTAAATTACCGTTAAAAATTACCGTTGCATGGTTTCATTTGGCATTGCTTTAGGTCTGGTATGGAGCGATCTGCATTCAAAAACTCAAACAACGAATATAGTTTCTCCAACTTACTATTATTTATGATCAGTAAATAATTTCCCGAACAATCTTTGCGGCCCCCGGAAGATACGAAAAATAATCTCTGGTAAACTATCCTCAGTGTGAGTTTTGGATGTTTTTCATCTCCTGGGAACATAAACTTCCAGGTACAATTTGCTGCTTTTCCATATTCATTTGGTGGGTAATTGGGAGACTGTATTGTTCCAGTCCCGTTATTTATTCCCATTACAACTCCATTACACTGGGCTTCTGCCAGCCAACTTGTTCCTGAAATGATATGGAACAATTTCAATTTGAGCGATCGTCGGTTTGGATAGTCCTCCAAGATATCGAACTCGGTTCGGATCAAGTTCGGATTCTGCCTTGCGATTAAAAAAATCGGTATAATTTTGTGGCATTTACACTATAACAAAATTGAAATAAAAGCACTGCTCTTTGACAGTAATTTTACTTGATGATATTCAGCGGTTGGGAATTTTTGAAATATATAATTACTGCAAAGAAATAGTAAATTTACTACAATTTTGTAACAGTGTATAAAAAGGGAAAAATGTTAAGCATATGAGGTCTTCACTATCGGGGTCGTGATATTTTCAATGTAAGGAATCAAAGTAGGATTTAGTACGCATTTTCGAATTCAGTATAGGATCTGGATTCCGAAGTTCTTGACTCCGCAGACCCCTAGCGCACAGTTTTCATCAGTCCCAAAGCTGTCGTTTTGCGTTGATCACCACTGAAGCGTCAGCGTTATATATAAAATGACTGTCGCGCACGGCGAAGCGTAACAATTCAATACTTATTCAATTAATGTATTACATTTAATTATTGCTCATGACGAGGAAGTCGAAATACATCTATCTATCTATCTATCTATCTACGCAAATAGTTGACTAAGCATGTGTGGTCAACAAGCGCCATCCAACAATGACCCACGATCCATATGTGGGTCATGCTTGACAAAATAAACTTCTGACTGGATATGGCCAACACCAACCTCTCGTGCAATCACAAGTTGTAGATTTTTTTATTCAACGCGTTCTCAATTTCAAATCGTTCATGCTACATCCCAACCAACATAAAATTTCCCGATTACGTCACTGTCCTCGAAATCCAACCCCTAATCAGCCCCCACCCTACCTACCTTTATATGTCAGAAAAATAATCATCAACCATGTTGCTCCGCAACTCAATGTGAACATTTTTATACCTATATTATATGTTCAGGTTGTCTCATATTATTAAACCTAGCTTCAGTGCAACTATTATAAAACTAATGCATTAACAACGATCGTTGTATTTATCAACTCCCACACGTCCGGCTTCAGCTCGTTACAAAGCAATAGTCCAAATGACTTATGCATGCTTATGGGTTGCGTTCATTGTGTTTTTCAAAACGAAAATAGTTCCCTTCATATACACTGTGATAAAAGTGCAGTAAAATCACCGTTAATTTGCGTTTAATTATATTTCCAACTTTAGAAGCAGCCTTGTTAATTAGATTTATGCCAAGTATGGGCTGTCGATAGAGAGTACCTCGGTGGTGCGTTTCATAAACTGCCAACACTTGGGCCATGAAGTCGATTCTAATGTTTTATTCAAACATCAACAAGTTAAATTACTGTCAAAGAGCAGTGATATTAATGCATTTTTATTACAGTGCGTAGATAATTTTGTTAATACAGAAATATATGTCGTTGAACTTGAAATATTATCAAAAGAATAAATACATACACAAGTAGTTCACTTTTCCCGTTCGAAAGTTTTTCGCGTCTCTGACCTGCGGCGCTTATTATGACGACATAAATTACCTTCGGAAATTTTTCAAATTTTGCCCTTTCCTTTCAAGGTTCTGATAAGCCATTGGATGGTGATTACTTCACTGATATTAGTTGGCAGGGGATTTGATATTTAATGTCAGTGGCAAGTCAGTATGTACAGGCTTTCGAATAGACCTAACTTATCGCTCCAGTTTTTATCACGGAACTCATTAATGGTCTTTTTAGAGCCTAAGGATCTTAAATTTAGCGATTCTCTTGTTAAAAATGTAAAACTAACGGTCCTGACTTGCCTGTTAATTATTGTTCAGTTGTAAAACATGCGCTGATGGCGCTCGAATTTCTTTTTGCGTTTTTTCCTATTCTATTTTTGCTGGTGTTAGAGGTTGGTGAGGGATGCATTTACCATTTGCATCTGCGCCTACACATTGTTGAAATTATATCACGGAATAATATACTATTTCTAGTTGGCGCCATAGAAAGTAGCTTTTGTGATCTTCAAATAACCGACCCGTTGGTAAAATATAAAACTAAAGTCTTGACTTACGTGTAAATTCTTCTGAAGGTGTAGTTTCAAAGCCAACATCACTGGTTGCGTTGACGTCAGTTTGTGTTGTTGTTTCTGACAAAAGATAATATTTATTATTATTTGCAAAGGTTGTAATATCAGTTTTTATTACATTAATAAAACTCATAATTCTTTTGACATCCAAAACAAGCATTTCATGGCATATGCAATTTTTATGATGAGCCAAGAAAAAATAGTACATGTTATATTTTAATCTTTTCATCATCTTTGTCATCTATGGTAAATTTGATTTTTTCAAATGAGATCCATCACTTAGGCCTGACAAAACGCATTGAGGCAGAAAATGTCTGGTTGGTAGGTTTAAAATATGACCTGTTATATGTATATATTTGTCCAAGAGGATTACGATGTAGTTTACGATTAAACAGTGCACAGATATTGTAAAAAAAGCTTTTACCAGCTGTTTGTAGACTCGGCGCAAGGTGCAACCTGTTGGTTTTGATATGCCAGTTCTGAATCGGGGATGAGGTTTTTGGATGATCATATTTCCCGCTTTAACATATTTCTCATTTTTCCTGTGCATGGACATGGTTGGTGGAGGAAGCCGTAAGCAGCGCTTACGTGAACCACCGTGCACCAGCGAGGCGCCCAGCAGACCTCTCGTATATAATCATCATTTCCAACGGGATTTGAAAATGCGTCATGACGATCGTGACGAGATGCGTAGCTCGAAACGTATTCCCAACGCTTTACCGAATGAGTTAACTAAGGAGAAAGATGGGGACTTTGTACAGTTGATTTGTTTGTCATTCAAAAATATCGCGCGTCTCAGGTGCGCACACATCGTGCACATTTTCGGTGTTTTTTGCCCAACAATTATAGTGCAACAATTCTTAAGACCTTTCCATATGACGATTGGAGATCTTTTGCGCTGCATACATGCAAACTAAACTAACCTTCATCAAAACATTCTCGATAGTCATATTTGATCTGGAATCCCATTTCCTTCGACAGTTTCGCATCTCCAAAAGTGTTACCATCCGATATATATTCTACAATGACTCCGTCTGCAAGGTTCCTTTTCCACTTTGGGACACCATTACAGTACAAGGAGTCCGAAAAGATGAAGTTTGTTGCGTTACCGTGTGGGAGATTGATGTACCTTCCGCATGGCTGTGTATCTGAAAACAACATTGCAAATTATAACAAATTATTCAGCCGGGCGTACCTATCTAAATATGTCTTTTTCCAGAGTGATTGCGCCCCTAGTGCGCACAAAAAATCTGTCTTATCTCTATGAAAAATTGAAAATTTGGGACATAAAACGTATATAAAACGCAATTTCGCGCTTGAAACGCGCTAACATTCTGCTTATTATGGTGAAATTGACTTCCAAATTTGCCTGTCCTCCCTTCTCAAAACAGGAAGGACAGATCCTCTCCCCAGTTCCAGCGTGAGAAATGTGACTGAAATGTTTTGTGACGTCAAAAAACACTGAAATTGTCTGAAAAAGTGGTGGTGTGTAAAGGAATTCAGTAGCTCCGGCAACAGTCAATGTAAAAGTTGCCTCCTCAAAATTATCTTTTTCGTCGTAAGCAAATCTCAAAATACCTAATTTCAATAAACGTCGACACATAAAAAGTGTTGTCGGGAAATTGAAAGAAACACTTGAAGTAGTTTTGGCTGAATTTTCAAGCAGGATTGGTTATATTTTCGGAAGGGACAGAGGGTAGAGTTTATAATAAACCAGATATTGCATCCTTGTTATCTTACATTATTATATTTGATGCTTCATGTAAATATTCTGTGACGTTCACATTAACATATAAAAATTCGCTTATGCACGATTGCCAATGTGTTTTTAATTTTTTTCATACATAGCCACTATTTTGTCAGCTTGTGGTGGAGGTTTGAATCTCTCCCCAGTTTTTTTGAGGAAGGTAGCCACCTAAAACTCTTTGCAATAAGCAAAAAAGTTTATATTTACTGTGATTTGTTGGACATTCATTTAATTAAAAAAAAGAAATTAAGAGGAAGTTGCAATTGGAAACTTTTTCTAGGAAAGATTGACAATACTGCTCACCTCCGTCAATAGTCAGATTGTACGATCCTGTACAATTATTTTTGCGATCGCTTGTAACGAAATATAATCGTTGATATATGATCAACAATGTCAAAGTGTAGTTTTTATCACTTTGAGTAGAAAGAAATTTCCATGAACAGTTTGCGATCTTCCCATATTCATTTACGCTGTTTGGTGATTGGATGATGCCGCTTCCAGAATTTATCACTTCCATCCCCCCGTTGCATGGGCCATCGGTGGTATCTGTGGAAGTAAACGGATAATGTAATCTTTATGATATAAAGATCAATAAGATTTATTGCTCGTCTCGGTTCCTTGTTAAAATTACAACTAGGGCTGTGCAGTTCGATTCGGTGATTTGAAGAATAAGTTATCCGAATCATTCGTGAGCAAAAACTTGCTAAAGGAAGTAAAATTTGTCATTTTTAACGACAAATTGTCGTTAAAATGAGAATTCTGGCCCCTGGACTGGACTGTAATTGAAAATGCATCGCTTTTGAGTAGGTTTATGTTAATATTTGTAATTTTTAACTGTAATTTTTCTAATTATAATTATGGACTAAATAATAGTAATAGTAAAAATAGGCTCAGCGATTCGATTTGAAAAAAAAATTATCCGAATCAGATTCCAGAATTCCAAATAATTCGGTTTTGCCCAGCCCTAATTACAACTCACTGAAGCCAAATATCTACTCAACAAATTCGCTATTCTAAATGGGTCATGAAGTAATTGAAACTTAAATTTTATAATCGTAGATTTGTCATTGATCGCTCACTGAAATTTTTTAGATTTATTCAGACTAAAAATGACACTTTTTTTCAGGTGTTACAAACATGTGAGTTCGATTCATTGTTTCGGAAGCATTTTTAAATTGTTGGAATCCAGGAATCCAATTA
The DNA here is from genome assembly GCA_963675895.2 of Styela plicata. NCBI lineage: Eukaryota > Metazoa > Chordata > Ascidiacea > Stolidobranchia > Styelidae > Styela > Styela plicata. The sequence goes on from OZ023142.1 coordinate 25,842,374, forward strand.
ATGTACAAAAAATATCAATCATCAAATATATACGAAAACAATGATTCATTACAAGAACCTCAACCAAATGATATGGGCCGACTAAAGTATATAATTCTTAAAACCATAGAAGTACTTTTTCATGTACATTACGCATGACAATCTTACTAAAATTAACAACTTACTGTCAACACATTTCCCGTATTTGTATTCGATCTTAAATCCCATGTTCACTTGACTTGTTGTTCCGTATGTTTTACCTTCCGATGAATATTGTACAAGAACATGTTGTAAATGCTGCTGGTCAACATTCTCGCAGATATTTGTGTGAGAATATGTGTACGTAGGAATGCCCATTGCTGGAGATCTGCAGTCTTGTGTGACTAAATTATAGAAGTAACAAAAGGTGACACGCGGTGGCGAGATGAAACCGACAATAGCTGCCAAAATGTAGCACCTAATGAATGACGCGGATCGGAATCTTGGCGATGAACGAAAATGACGTCAACGGACTATGCATTCGAGGTGCCCCTGGAAAAGGGGCGCCCGAAAACCCACAGCCTTGTAAAAACAATCTTATTGGTTCCTCATTATTCCATACTGGATAGAATGACAAGACGCAAGATATATCTCCTAACCAGTCAAAATTGTAAACATTGTTAATTGGAATGTACATTGAAGCAAACTTCGATAAAAAAACTGACACAACCAGTTATTGGATCAGCGAAAAGTAAAATAATTTTCGTTATCTTACCATTATTTATGACCAGTAGATAATTTCCCGAACAATCTTTGTGGCCCCCGGAAGTTACGAAAGATAATCTCTGGTAAACTATCTTCAGTGTGAGTTTTGGATGTTTTTCATCTCCCGGGAACATAAACTTCCATGAACAATTCGCTGCTTTTCCATATTCATTTGGTGGGTAGTTGGGAGACTGTATTGTTCCAGTCCCGTTATATATTTCCTTTAAGCCCCCATTGCACTGAGCTTCTGCCAGACAAATTGTTCCTAAAATGATATGAAACAATTTCACCTGGGGGGCAGGTTAGAGATTTTCATATTTTTGAACAACAATTTGAGGAAAAATATGTCTCGTATATGATTGGATCAAACTCTATCAGACGTAACTCGTTCAGTTTATATTATCATTGAATCACCCCTCCCGCCAAAAGTTGTACGTGGCGAAGGCGCCTAAAAGTATAACTATTTTAGCGAGAAAAGTAAAATTTAACTATAATCAAGGTGTGCATGACCAAATCAGATTTCCAGACGCAAACGAATTTACATCATCGATCGCATCGCCGATTCTCGACGAATAAAATTTTAATCGCATAAAACCTAACTCGATGCCATTTAATTTTTCAGTCTTCAGCCCGTTAAAAAATCCCCTAAAACGGTGTTTGGCAAGTATGGGGCACGTATGGACCGCTGCGTGTTGGCCAAAATCATCTGCGGCCCATGCTTAAATCGAGTCCAACAATGACTGCCTTCAAGGCCATGTGATGCGTCGAATGTTGTGCAACGAACCATCTATTCTCGGTTTTGTTTCTTTTTTGAAGATGGACCCGTGTGCGACCAGGGTAACAATGATAATTAAATAAGATAAAGGTGATGATGATGAACTCATTCTTGAGTCGTCGCATCATTTTTATTACGATTTTTTTCACCCATGCGATTCTAGGCATCATTGTGGGGATATGAAAGAACGTCCAGCTGCGTAGGGTTCGGCTGGCGATTCGAATGCGACGCCGCCGTAGAAGTCTCCATGATTCGGAATCGAATTCGCTCAATTTCAGCGATCGCTGGTTTAGATGACAAGTTATCGAAACCGGCTACAATTCATAGTTGCGATTGAAAAAATCAATAAAATTTTGTGTCATTCCCACTGTAACAAAATTGCAATAAAATCACTTCTCTTTCGACAGTAATTTTACTTGATGATATTTAAATAAAACCTAAAATTTTTAGCCCGAACTTCGCGCAAATGTCGTCGAAAAAGGTGGTTTCGAATTTTTGAAATATACAATTACTGCAAAGAAATTGTAAATATACTACAATTTTGTCACCATGTATAAAAGGACGAGAGTTTTAGTACAGAGTTTAGTACATAGTTTTTCACAATCAGGAGCATGATGCAGTCGCCAAGCTGCAATTTATTTTTCAATTTCCGTACCGTACTGTACTCTTTTTCGTACCTTCGCATTACACCTTATTCTTCTCTAATGAATTAAAAAAAATTCATTTAACATCTATGTCGTTTCATAACGGGCGCTGATAATATAAATTGTGTCTATCAAAGAATTTTTTAAACTAAAGGTTAATTTTAAAATGATTCAAGCGGCGCAGGTATGACAATAAAAAATGCAACTGATTCACTTGAGTTGATTAGATGAGCTATGTCGTATATCGGTTTTAATGCATTGGCATAAAACTTTGTGATTACGGGGAAATATATATACCCCGTAATAATACGTCTGGTATGAACAAATAAATAGCATTATTCAATAATGTGAAGAGAACTCAAATTGCACCAGAAATACCAAATGCAAAAATGCACAATGAAAATGTTCTTATATCCACGTCTTCGAATAAGACTTCACGAAACCCATGTATGGTGTACAACGGAAATCTTTCGTCGTGAGAGAATTATGTGTGACGACACAATTCTGCTAATTTGCCAAATATTGCTTCATGCCTGATTTTTCGCGAAGACAGTACTTATCCCACCACTATTCATCACTACCGGTCTACAATTCTCATATTACGCGCTATTCTATATATAAATAGCAACACTGATCGTACCGTACTACCACCCTTGCAAAGCTGTCGTTTTGCGTTGATCATCACTCGGGCAACGGCGACAGATTCCAAGTAGACCCTAACACACGACGACGCGTATACAATTTAATACGTATTCAATTACTTTTTTATATTTGATTATTATTCACGACGAGAAAGTCGAAATAAGTCCATCTATCTACACAGATAGAAAAAAAATGACTAAGCATATTTGGTCAACAAGCGCGATCCAGCTAACACTCAAGGTCGATCCATATGTGGCTCATGCTTGACAAAATCAATTTCTGGCTGGATATGGCCAACAACAACCTCTTGTGCAGTTGCAAGTTGTAAAGGTTCCTACTGAACATGTTCAATATTTCAAATCGTTCATGCTACATCGCCATCCACGCAAAATTACCTAATCACGTCACTGTCCTCAAAATCCAACCCTCCATCATCCCCCACCCTACCTACCTATATATGTCAGGAAAATAACCATCAACCATCTTGCTCCGCAACTCATTGTAAACACTTTTAATCCTATATTATATATTCAAGTTGCCTCTTAATATTAAACATAGCCTCAGTATACAAACTGTCATAGAACTAATGCATTAATCACGTCCTTTCTAGCTATCAACTCCCACACATCCGGCTTCTGCTCGTTGCAAAGCAAACGTTCAAATGACTTAGGCATGCATTGTAAATATGTTCATTGTGTTTTTTTAAACGCAAATATTTTCCCGTCATATACACTGTGATAAAAGTGTAGTAAAATCACCGTTTATTTGCGGTAAATTATATTTCCAAAATTCGAAACCGCCTTGTTAATCAGATATATGCCAAGTATGGGCTGTTGATGGATAGTACTTCGGTGGTGCGTTTCATCAACTACCCACACTTGACCCAGGAAGTCGATTTTTTTCGAAGAAGGCGAAGTAGTTTTATTCAAACATTAACGAGTAAAATTACTGTCAAAGAGCAGTGATAATAATGCATTTTTATTACAGTGTGTAGATAAGTTTATTAATACAGTAATATATGTCGTCAAATATATGTACTTGAAACTACCTTCAAGCAGATGGATCAGTGGATAACTTCATCTCGAATCCATGATGTTTCGAGTTCGAAACTCGCGCACGAAGAGTTTTCTTTGATCGATTTTACATCTAATTTTTGTAAGGTAGCTTAGCTACCTATCTAAATCACAAAATTGCCATCGAATGAATGGCACAGTAGATAAATTCTTCGCTCAAATTCAGCATGCCTCGTGTTCAAAACTCGCGCACACCGGCTTTTCTTTGATAGGATTTTATTTACACCTTTAATTTTTTCAAGGTAGCTACCAGCCTAAATCTCAAATTTAAATCAAACAAATGGTGCAATGGATAAGTTCATTTCTCGAGTTCAAGATGTCTCGAGTTCGAAACTTCCTTTCATAGCATGTTTTGGTTTATGCCAAAACTTCGTAACATGCGATCTGTGTAGATTTTTAATGCAAAAACGAATTCATGCAGACTGTCGATATTGCATAGCCGCTCCCACACGTCCGCCAAACGCTTCTGCATTTTTTCTAACGCTAAAGAGAAGAATCTTTTGAATCTTTTTCAGTTTCACGAGAAGCGTTTTTCTATTGTGTCTCGCAGTGCAAAAGACTAAAACACGTATTTTTATCATGTGGGAGAAATACCAAGAATGCAGAGTAACAAATCAAATAGTCATGGGTTAATCTAACATACATTTTGGTAATATTGATAAAAAACTATAAATAAACGAATTGGAAATTGCGTTTTGTCAAGTGCGAGGCAAGCCTGCTGCGTCTAAGAAAACAGTAACATTGAGTTTATGAACCAATGTAACATTGAGTTTGTTTATGGATCAATGTTGAACCGCGCCCAAGGCGCAAAACGTGAATAACACGGTCTTGACAACAAATTTCTAGGCGCTAGCAGACCACACAATAACGCCGAAAAATTCTTTTTCCCACTCATCAATGTCTCCAAAGGCTGTATGAGTTTAAAGTGAATTGAGCAAGGATGAAGAAATAGTTTATTGCTATCAATTCAACATTTCTTCCAAATCATCTTCACTTGTTTACTACTTCATGGTCACTTAAACGTGATCTGCTTTTATAGAAGTTGAATTGTTGCAAACAAAATGATTTTATACAGGTTGTGCGATTTCTTCGTATTCTGAAAAATATGTAAATATTACAGTCGATGAACTTCTTATAATTTGTAAGATATAACCGGTGAGACTTCTTATTTAGCGTCATCAACTGGAGTTTGTTGTTTTCACTCAAAACTTTGTCAATTTCTATGTGTAGTTTTTCTTGAATCGAATATTCGAATCAGAAGTCATATGCTAAACAATCAAAAACGTCATTTTATCAGCTTATGATTTATGAGAAAATTCACATTTATAATAAATAGTTAAAAGTACTATGAAGAATTCAAGATTGTTAAGTATAAAGAATTTTTTCGTCCGAATTTGAATCTTTTGAATCGTTACAGGTGAAGTAGCTCTTGTTGGCACGCTTTTCAATACCTCTTTGCCAAAAAAGTAACCATTAAATTATTCCTTTACGGCGCTGCTTCATGCCTTGTACGGGGCGAACTTCGACAAAGAAACACACAATCAGTCAATGATTGATTGATGATCGACGAGGAGTAAATATTCTCCGTGACCTTACCATTATTTATGACCGGTAGATAATATCCTGAACAATCTTTGCGGCCCCAGGAAGATGAGAAGAATAATCTCTGGTAAACTATCTTCAGTGTGAGCTTTGGATGATTTTAAGTTCCTGGGAACATCAACTTCCAGGTACAATTTGCTGCTTTTCCATATTCATTTGGGGGGGGTAATTGGGAGACTGTATTGTTCCAGTCCCGTTATTTATGCCAGTTTTTGACTCGAAACAGGCAATTCTATTCTACGGTCTTATTTCAATGATACAAATATATTTTAACAAGATTGCAAGATGCAATTGGGAAATTGTTTACAATATCATAACTGTTTGCAATATTGTTTAAGAAGTGGTATATACCCAAGGCGGATACCACTCACTGCTCTTTGCCATGAGAGTCAAGTTCTGTTGGGGATGTTTTTCGTTAAGTAGAAGTAGAATGTAGATGTTGGTATTTCATCTATTATTAGCTCTTTGCTATTGAGTGACCGTTGGTTAGTTCCCTTTTTGAGTTGCTTCCGGCCTACCGTTGTTGGAACTAGCTTAAATCCTATGAGGACATTCAAATAATTCGCATGGCTGTTAATGTTACAAAAACAAAGATGCTAATCGTGGAAGGTATACTGATTTTAATAACACGTATAAAGACGATGCGACTCCCGTATCATAACGATTTCCCTCATCGGTATATACCTATACTACAGACTGAAATGTATTCTGCATTGGCTCATATATAGGGCCCGTGATACCACGTTCCAATAAGTATTATACGAATATAAAGGCTGCTGACCACTCAAGTTGGGAAATTGCGTTATATCTCGCAAAAATTCGATATTAGCGCCATTCCAAGAATATATTTAAGATGGACGTGTACATAGCTGACTTCCCGTCCTCGCCAAACGTGGACAGGTGCTTCGCCACATGGGCAACCATTCCCTGTTATGTATTTTGATAGCAAATTGAATTGAAAACGTCATATTCTCCACCCCTGCTACAACCGAAAACATAAAAAGGTTCTTTAAACACGACAATTACAGCAAGGAAAGGTTAGACAGCTGCTCAAAAGTCGACTGGAAGTTTGAAAACTTGTAAATAAAACCTTGTAGATAACAATATGATCTTTTATTATTCGACAGAGAAACATATAATATATCATAATATGTAATAAAAATAATAAACAACAACATTTGCATGAGCATTTAGATTAATGTGCGATCAACAACGACAACTATAGTCGTATGAGAATACTCTAAAATATTTACACATAAAATTTATCAACATATCACCTGCTATTCAGAGAATGTTATCTACTTAATATCCTGTCGCAAATTTGGAATGCAATATATAGGAGAAGCAGGTAGACAAATAAAGCGAAGGATAACAGAACATTTGAGAAGCATCAAGAAGAAAGACGAGAATTTATCAGTTGCGATTCATTCCGACCAATCCTGTAGATAAGCCCCGTAGTACGTACGGGCTTTAGAATAGTCCTAACTTATTTCCTGCGTGTCGTACGAGACTAATAGGAAGTAAAGAAGTGGTAGATGGTTCTACCATCGCCCAGGGCAGATACCACTTAATGTACTTTACCAAGGTGGTTCAGTTACGTTTGGGTGTTTTTCCGCTTAGAGTACAGTTGCGGGTACTACCTTTTTAGTAGCTCTTTGCTATTAAGTGGCCGTTAGTTGGTTCCCTTTAGGCACTTCGGACCTTGCTCAGAGTGAATTTCAATAAAAAAAAATAAAAAATTCAATACAAGATTTTATGGATATAAGAATAGAAAAATTTTTAGGGATGATATTGGAAAACAAAGAAGCACATCTTATTTCATACTATAGGATCGTTGGAACTAGGCCTGGACAAAACCGAATCACGTGGAATTCGAATCACTAATTCTTTGTAAATAACAAATACTTCATTTTTACCAATATAACTTGTCCGCAATGTGAAGGAAACTTATGGTTTGTAGCGTATTTTCAATTCACGCTAAGGGCAACAATTTCCATGCTTTAACGACGAAATATAACAACTTTCTGTTCCTATCAATGATTCAAGGCTGATTCGATTGAATTGTGCTTCAAGTCGCCGAATTGAATTGGCCAGCCCTATTACGACCCAGCTGGCAGGAATCTCAAAGATGGATAAACATATCGATATCGTCACCACAGATTTGTCAGATCAGTTTCGTTTTAATTACTTCCGTATAATTTCATTCGTTACTATGTCCATATAACCCCGTTATTGACCATCTCGTCTCATCACTCTCCCACTGTTTAATGGACATACTTAATTTAAGAAATTGTTGACTTTGAAGCATTTCTCGCTCTAAATTGCATATACATTCATTTTTCTCACATGCGACCCGTGTAGATTTTTATTGCGAAAACGAATTCATGCAGAATATAGATATTGAATAGCCGCTGCCACACGTCTGCCAAAGTCTACTGCATTTTTTCTATTGCTTAAGAGAAGAATTATGGAAAGGACAAAGCATCTCTCTACTGTTTTTGGATCTTTTTCAGCATCACGTGAATCACTTTTTTATTGGAGCTCGCAATGAAAAAGATCAAAACACGTATTTATACCATGTTTGGGAAAAGACAGAGAATCCGGAGTAACGAATCAAATAGTCGTGGGCTAATCTAACATACATTTTAGTAATATTGGAATAAAACTATAAATAAACAAATTGGAAATTGCACATCATCATCATATCATCATCACTTATTTACAACTTCATAAACGTGATCTGCTTTCCTCGAAGTTGAATTGTTGTAAACGGGTTGATTTTGTACAGGTTGCGCGACTTCTTCGTATTCTGAAAAAATATGTCCATTAAATTCGTATCAAACTAGAACGCCACAAATATTTTTGGACCAACGCCTCCTGTCTTATTCGATTGATTTGACTTTCAAAATTTACAACATGCCATGTTCCTGTGAATTTTCATATCAATTTTTTGCTTTTATTTTTTCTTATTTTTAAGAAAAAAATGAGTAGAATGAGTATTTTTTAGGTTTTTGCTTGAGCTATATGTAAACGTCAGCGGCGCCCTACCGATGACTTGCCACAAGATATATAGATGAGATTTCTCCGAACAAGTTAACTATTGTTCTGTTCTGAAGCTTTACCTGAAGTGCTGATCTGTCCCACGTTGATGTAATGAGACGTCATTGGAATCGGGATCTCGTATCCTGCATCTTCTGGCTCCAAATCTTCTCGACCTGATGAGGTATTCTTGCTATGAGAGAAATTGATTATCAAGAAACGTGAAAAGTTTTTCAGAAATTTAACAATATTTACGTCGAATGAATATCTGACGGTGCATTTCTATTATTGGCGCCAAATAAATACCAAAACCACGGCGAGTGCGCAATAAACCGTCACATCAATCGATAATATTACGTTTATCTGTCTCGTTTATTTTACCTTCTTTTTCTGATAAGTATCACACCAGCCATCAAGATTATTGCAAAAATAGACGACCCAAGAACCACAGCTAAAATAAGCGTTGTTTGGATGTTCGAATCCTCTACACTTTCATTCTCTGTTGTTTGAATCCCAACATGAACTGTGGGTATGTATCCTGAAAAATAAAGCAGTGACCAAATGCGTTCCCATTTCGACTTTAAAAATTGATGAACGACCCATGAATAAATGAATGGAGATATGAACTATGGATTATGTTTGTCGTTTCTAGGTTTTACACGAGGTTTTAACATGAGGTTTTAAACTGCTTACATACAGCCTGATAAAGCTTCCGTTCACCCGATTTCGTTCGTTAAATAATTTTAGTACCTGTATACTACGTTATGTAACAGAGTTTAGAATTTCAAGAAGTAGTAAACGGTTTCACCCTCGCTCATGGCAGATACCACTCAATGACCCACCCGATGGTTCAGTTCCATTTGAGATATTTTCCGTTTAGAGTGCAGTTGCTAATGCTACATCTTGTCGTAGCTTTTTGTTATTAAGTAGACGCTAGTTCGTTCCTTCAAGGTACTGCTTCCGGCCAAGTGAATTTCAATAAAAAATCGAAACAATTGCGCAGTAACAAATACAAATACATCAACTAGGAACTGAATTTTCCTGTTACCTGCATTGCTCATTCCTATTGTTGGGTATTCAACATGTGATGTGGAAATGTATCCTGCAATAAGAGACATTCGAAATGACTTTAACCTATGTCTCACATGCATAATGAACCTTCATATACTAATTAGCTATGCCCAATCTATAAAATGTATAAATTTTAGGCGGCTCTATTGAACAACATTTTTATGTTCTAAGACGGGTCGAAGTGAATTTTTTTCTTGAACCCTAAATAAATTGTTTCGCGCATTTTTCCTTATAACTTTCTATACACTAAGAAAAATTTGTTGGAAAAATTTTGCCAACCAGGTAAATTATGGCTTTATAATTTCATTACTCATATCGTCTCTTTTCAACGGATATATTTCGGAACGCCTGTGGTACCAAAATTTCAGCCCAATCAGAAAAATTTTGTCAGTACATTCTTCAATGAGAATCTCACATTGATAGATTGTGTCGATGAAACACAGTCCATCTGTAGCGCATGCTTGACAAAATAAAATTTCGGACTGGGAAACTGTTACGCTTTCGAAAGAAAAAAAATATTACAGTTTCGTATCTTCTAGTTACTTTTATAAACACATTCTTGATATTCATATTTGATCTGAAATCCAATCGAAGTTGAAAATTTTTTTGCATTGGTAAGTGTTCTACCATCCGATATGTATTCTACGATAACTCCGTCTGCAAGCGATGTTGTTGTAGCTTCCGTGCAACATTTTGAGTTCGAAAAGATGAAGGTTGATGCATTAAAGTAAGGGAGATCGATGTATCTTCTACAAGGCTGTTTAACTGAAATTTAGTGATAATTTCTTTGGATATGTATTAAAATTATCCATGGATTGCCAATCAGTGAGTGTGACTGATTCATAGACTATTTTCTATATTTCTTATGTCGCATCGAATCGGATCCAATCACTAATTCCTTAAAATAACAAATATCCAATCCTTACCATCACTATTATTGTTTCGAATATGAAAATTAAGAAATTTATAGTTACTAATGGCACATATTAGCATGAAAAGATTTGAAAGTAATATATTTCAATTATACTCCACGTTTAAAAGCGAAAATTTGCAATTTTCAAGGACAAAATGCAATCGATTTTGGTCAAATTTGATGCGAATCACCGAATTGAATTGACTAGGCGTAGCTGTGACGCACACACAAACGTACATTCAAGCTCCCAGCATATTTATGACAAAAATAATCGTTTCGAACTAAGTATAAATGCTGATGCATTATTGCGTACCATGGATAAATATTACGTATTCTGTAACTAATTCTGGTCTGACTCCCAAATTCACAAAATTGACGCATTTTAGCGTCAAGTATATTTGAGATTCTTTTAAAATCTGTTTTCGCAGCTCGGATCTGGTTACGCACATGGGTAGAATTTACATAACCTTATGAAGAACTTTAATTTATTCTCACCCTCATCAACAGTAAGGTTGTACGATCCCGAACAAATCTTTTTGCGATCATTCGTAACAAAATATAATCGCTGATAGATGATCGTCAATGTCAGTGTGTAGTTCTTATCACTTTGAGGAGGAAGAAATTTCCATGAACAGTTTGCGCTCTTTCCATATTCATTCCGTCCGTTTGGTGATTGGATAGTGCCGCGACTGGAATTTATCACTTTTATGCCCCCGTCGCAGGGTCCTCTTCGTATTACATCTGGAAGAAAAATCTTAATATCATTTGAAATAATATGGATGAGGCTTGTGATAGGGTCGTCATAATTGCGCAAAAAGTCCTAAAATGCGGTGCCAGTTCAAAACAGCTATTTCTGTTACTGTCGAGTTCAATTGCAATTTCAAAAATGAATTCTTGTTATATTGGTACCAATTATAGACAGCGCAGAGAGAGAGGGGCAGGATTAATACACTGAAATTCTTTACCTCGTGAAGATTTCACACCGTTACTGTAGATCATTATGCAGACAAAGATTCAGCAATATCTGTATCCATGTGTTTCATTTTGTCCAAATAGGTTTTGTTAAATATAGGTCATTGATGGCTCGCGACGCCGAAGCGCGGGTCATATGTGATTCCTTGACAAAATTCAACTGGGTTAATAATATCTTTCATTAATTATAAATAAGAAGCGCAAGTGGAATATAAGGCTCCCACCACAACAAGGGCAGGCCATATCAACTAATTTTAAAAACCTAAAAATATTTCAGGTTGAAGCGTGACAATCTGACGAAATTGATAACTTACATTCAACACATTCCCCATATTTGTATTCAATCTTGAAACCCATGTTCAGTTGCACCATTGTTCCGTATGTTTTACCTTCCGATGAATATTGTACAAGAACATGTCGTAGATGCTGCTGGTGAACATTCTCGCAGATGTTTGTATGAGAATATGTGTAAGTAGGAATACCCTTTCCTGGAGATTTGCAGTTTTGTGTCTGCAGATGTCATCAGATGTCTGCAGACATCTGCAGATTTTGCAGATGTCTGTAGGCATTTTAAATATTTAACACGCGTGCCCAGTTTTGCTTATTGACGTCATCGTACTGAAAAAAATTGTTTTTGAGTTGAGAGATTCTTCCATTTGCTTCATAGACTAGTTGCGTGTTTTGATAAACTTATGAAGCTAAATATTGCTACATGCAACCAATATTTATGAAATATGGCAATCTCTTTGGAGATTGTAAAACATATTTAGCCGCTTCAAATGAATGCATGGATATATTTTCTTTCAATTTTTGGCGAATAAACGCTTACAAAACAGGCATTTTCACTAGCCCTGAAACAGATCATGGGTCATGCTTAAAAACAGACGAAACAAAAAAGTAAATTTTTATGACAACATTGAGGACATCTGACACGTCTTGACACGTCAAGAGTAAAAATATCTCAACAGATTGCTAAAAATCAAATATTGAAAATTCGAAGAAAAATCCCCGGTACAAGAGGTAAAATTCATCAATGGGTCTGAG